>PVLC010013564.1:0-41416 GCA_004027655.1 Graphiurus murinus | reverse complement strand
ATTATTGTATCAGGAGATCTTGTTAAGATGCAGAATTTGATCTAGTCCATTTGAATGGGGCCTAAAATTCTGCATTTCTAGCAAGTTCTTGGAGTATGCTACTGTTGCTCCCCAGACCATCCTTTAAGAAGAAAGATTCTAGAGGATAGGTGCTATATGCTGTAGAAGTCACCCTTGGAACACATTCTCATGGATTTTTAATGGCATGCTTTATCATGCTGGCCTGTGCCAACATATGAAACAGATGCTAAAGGACTTTGATGCCAGTTTATATTTTATGATTTCAATATTGTGCCAAACAAACCAAATCCAAAGAAGAGACCAGTGTCAAGTAAAAAGAAAACCAATCAGTTACCATAGCCAAACATTTTGAAAATGCATTTTATGGAGTCCATTTGTAGAATTTGATATAAAAATTACTTTTTAATAGATGTGCACAGTAGCTCTTCACCACAAGTGAAAGAGAACACATAAAAAACTAGCAATCTGAAGATGTAATGATCTATTTTTAATATCAATGTTTTCAAGACCCATTTAATTAAAACAAACAGAAAGGAAAATCTTTTTCCTTTCTCTGAACCACAAGTCTGATAAGCTGCTGGCGCCATTTCTTGGTGTAATCTTAGTAAAACATATTCCACATCCCAAGGAGATTTTATAAAGTCACCCAAATAATTTCCATCATTCTCCTATTATCAACTCCTCCTCACATGATTATGCACATATACACAGTTATGCATGTACAGGAGCACACACAAGCCTACACTTTGTCTAGAGGTATTTGTTATGTAAACACTAGACTATCATTGCTTTTCTTTATCTTGGATTCAGGTGCATCACACTTTTTAGACTTTTTAATAACATCCTGATAGTGAATTAGGCATTCATATAATCTATGGATTACATTCTTTTACATTCTTCCAAGAACTGCCAATTTTGCTCTAATGTGATCCCAGCATGCTGAATGAATGTTCTTGCAGCTAGAATGTGTTGAAGGGAGGGATGCGGCTCCCAAGCAGGCATAGTTCAGCTTTTTCCAAATAACATTCTTGTAGAGATTAGAGGATAATCTGGCAGCCAGACTCAGCCAATTAAAACAGTAATTGAAATGGTGGAAAATGTTTTCCTTGGCAAAGTTTCATTATTTTGCTTCATTTTGGGTTTCCTTTAATAACAACAAAAAGGGGGGCCAATCATAAGACTCCTAATTTATTTTCTTGGTTATCTTTTCTCATCAAACTGAAAAGGGCTGTTGTGGAGCTTAAATTAAAAACTGAAAACTGTGGTATGGGGTGGTATGTAGACAGGCATGAGAAAACACAAAATGCTTCTTGAGCCAACAAGTAAATCTCTTCTGAGCAGAGAATATGTGAGAGTTTCTGTTTTAGGGTGATGAGGATAAAATGAGAAGGGGGATTCAAGATGAAATAAAATACAACTACAGAAGAGGCATCCTTGTAAAATGGAGAATTAATTTTACCCAGACAAATATGGTTTTTAAAGTTGGAACTTACAATGTAAATATATCTAACATAAATGATTAAAAAACAACTTATATATCATAATTACCTTCCACTGAAATCAGCTGTGTGCTATTAAATGTTTAACAACCATCTCTGGGGTGAGAGAGTATCTGATTTTTAGCATTTGCCAATTTCCATGGTGTAAACACTTCAAGATTGATCTCAACCTATCAACCCGACATCACTGAGCATACAGTTGGGAAATAGCTGTGTACAATCAAACATTTTAAACAATCGTGAGCTGCTCCAGCACATGAATTACTGAAGCCACAGTTTTAAAAGGGAGACAAATATGAAAAAGAAATCTAGACTGACATAAAGTAAAAATTGTAATAGAGGCAATTAGTAAAAAAAGATAAGCACATCACAAATTAATCAATCTAGGTTTTGCTGACTGAACTGGAAAAAGTTGAGAAAATCCAAATCATATGATGGATTTTAAAATAAAAACTTTTCTATGCCAATCCATGCTTCTTCCCCCACCCCACCCCACCCCACCTCCTTTTTTTTTTCGGTACTGGGGATTGAACTCAAGGGCATTCTACCTTCGAGCTATACCCCCAGCCCTATTTTTTATTCTTTATTTTGAAACCAGGTCTCACTAAGTTGCAGAGTGCCTCACTAGGTAGCTGAGGCTGGCCGCTAACCCGGATCCTCTGGTCTCAGCCTCCCAAATGCTGGGATTACAAGCGTGCAACACCACGCCCGGCTTCTTCTTTCCCCTTTAAACTCCTACTTTTTAGCTTAACTCCGTTATAAACCTTCCCTGAGAAAACCTGAAACTAGTTGTACCCATTTTAACATCCTCTCGGAATTGAGACAACTTCAAAATATCATATACTAGTAGACCTAAATTTACACAATAAAATCATTTGGAAGCTTCTAAGCACTGAAGTACTAATTCCTTGGTCCCATCCTGGACCAAGGTTTGGGGTGGTGCCTATAACTGATACTTTTCAAATGTTTGATTTATAGCCAGTATTGAGAACAATACACTATACATTTATTGTCTTTTTCATTGAAAGTGCTCAGAAGGATGGTTTTCTTCTGTGCTATTAAATCATGAACCCTGTGGCTGAGCCATATGTATAATATTTTTCTTTTTTTATTCCTTTGCCCATGCCCATAGCATCGGCAAATGTGGTCAATAAATAAATACTTTTGGTTAAGCTTTAAATGCACTAGAAACATGATGTCTTTTCCATGCACTATAAATTGGACTGATGTTATTTCTATTTTCTTTTTAGGTTTCAAACAAACTCAGAATTTTTGAGATTAGCCACATTCACCAGTAGCATATGAATGTTTTTCAATTACTCCAAACAATACATGCAGAACAAATAACCCTTAAACTTAGAAATGGAAATGAGTTACATGTTTAATTTAGTGAACAATTCATTCATAGGTTTTATCTACATTAGGTTGATATGAATATTATTATTCTAAGCAAAGAAAGCAAGTAAATGTGTATGCCTTTAAATAATGTAAAAATACATTAACAATGTAAGTAAGGTTTTAGCTTTTCCCCAGAAAGAGAAACTATATGATGTTACATCATAAAATTTTATAGGTTAATTTGGAACTTCTTACTCTCAGAAAATCTCAAGATATTAAAAATGCCTGGGCCTATTTTCCAAATGCATAGTCATCATTAGCGGTTGCATTGATCAAAGTTCTATCTATGAATCTTGGAAAGCCACACTTGGTGTGTAGAAATCTATGCCACCCTCAGGCAACACAACAGAGCCAAAAACAGCAAGAAGCACAACAAATAGCAGCTGTGGCTCTTTGCATGTGTGGTACCATTTAGGCTAATGCCCAGGATATCATATCACTTGTCCAAAGGGTGCAGCTGTACCAGCTGGCAGACTATTGAAGGCAGCAAAAACACAGAAGACTGGCACCAGTCCCTTCCTCTCCCCACACCCACTCAAGTTCTTGCAGCACTCCTCTGGGCAATGTTCACAGGGAACCATGGCCAGAATATGGGCCAAATATGTAATGTAAGTCAGCCAGAGAGAAGGAGTCATCCCTGGACTCTGTCACTGGTAGGTCTTCTATGTAGGTGCCTCCAAAATAAGGTGTATTCGTTCACTACTACAGCATAAGAAACCACCTCAAAACCCAGGGGCTTTAAAGAGCAAGCAGTCACTGAGTGCCTACACTTGTATGGGTGGGGTGGGGTTCCAGTGATCTAGTTTGGGCTGGGAGGCTTTGTTTATCATTGCAATTTTGAGTAATGACCAAAGCAGCTCTAGTCTATGTGTGTTCATTGTGGGACCCAGACTGAAGGGGCGGAGCAACCAGAAGGAAACTTCATGGCTGTAGTGGGCATACAAAGGTGCAAGTAAAATGCAAAGAGCTTTACAGGCTTAGGCTCAATATTGACATGTTTTCTTTCCTGTTCACATGTGATTGACCAGAACACATTACATGGCCACATCCAAATTCAAGCAGGTGAGGTCATGACAAAGGTGTAGATGCTGGGAGAGATAAGGAACTAAGTCCAATATATCAGTCTGCCATATACACCTATCCATTTTTTTCCAGAAAGGAGTAATGATGATGATGAGGAGGAGGAGGATGAGAAGAATGACAATAATCACAATAGCAGTTATGTTTTATTATGCATTTATAATAGTTTAGGCACTGTTCCAAATATGTGTGTATGTGAGAGGTCTCATTATCTCATTTAGTCTTCACAAAAATCTTAACCATGTTTAAAATGAATACTATTATAACCCCCTTTTAGGGAGGGAATTTATAAGCAAATAATAAATGATTATTAATTTAAAAGAACCACTGCTGTTTTTTTTATAAACTATTATACAGACATATTACCTGTAAGGCTGCAGCCATATTTACTGTCTGGGAAACAGACATAGATTATATGGACCAGCATGTCATGCTCACCAACACGTTTTATGCTCCTCACTCGGGTTTAACTACAGAAGGTGAATGAGTAGAATTGCGTAGCAATGGCTACTGAAACAAACTAGCCCACACCTCTCAGCTCAAAAGCTAGAAACAAAAACAAAACCTCACAGTAGGGTTAAGAAATATCATGATGATATTTTCATGAAAAACTCAATGTGTTTTTTTCCTTTTCTTTTTGTTTCTTTAGGTTTGAGGTTTATGGTAATTTGCATTAAGAGGGACCTCAGCAAGATGATGATGGCAACCCTTTGTCCATCTGTATCTCAGAGCTCACTGGGAAAGACACACTCTACAGAGAGAGGCAAAGAAGGAGCCATTCTCCAGCAGAGGTGGTCAGGTGGGGTCTAGGAGAGTACGCAGGCCTGGGCTTCAGCTGGCGAGGGGCTCGCAGGCGGTGGGGGCAATGTCCTATGAATGGTCTGCCCTGAACTGCCAGCTGCTGCTGAGACAAATGATTCTGCCTTTTCCTGACTTCCTCAAAGGTCACAGTGGCTCTCCCTGGCCCTGACTTCTTCAAGGGTCTTTTTCAGTGCCCATGTTTAAAACTTCTCCTGGTCGAAGTAACTAACTGACTACTCTAGTTAATTAACCCTGTTTCAGGTGATGAGTATCCAAAACTGACAAACATGGATAAATATCAAAGAGAATGATTATTTAAAAGTATCTTATGAAATTACAGATCCATAAATGGAAAATGACATCTTAATAGCAATAATCTAGATTTTGAAGTACTCTAAGACTAGGAGAATGACTAGGCAAAAGAGTTGTCAAGTAGCAGAAGAAAATGTAAACTTTATAATAAAAAGAGAATGTTACTCTTTAAAAAGCTCCTTAGTGAGGTAAGGTTGATAGTCAAATAGCTGTACCTATTTAATATATACAACCAGATTTGGGAATAATTATGCATATGTCAAACCATTACCACCAACTATGCCAAAGGCCTATCACTTTCAAGTTTCTTCCTGAAACTTATTAATTCTGTGATAAGAACACTTAACACAAGATGTGCCTTCTTAAATTTCTAAGTATACAATTCAGTACTATTAACTCTAAGAACTCTGTTCAATTACAGGTCTCTAAGACTTACAACTCTTTTATAACTGAACCTTTACCACCACACTCATCTTGTTTGACTTTTTTTTTTACTTATTTAGTAGCTAATTAATTAGTCAGGTAGGTTGGTAGATAGGAAGTAGCTGGTTTTAAGGAGGCAACTAGTGCATACTGTATATACTTTCAAATTACTCACTGAGAAGTAGGTCCTTGTGCTGGCCTTACACAGGAGGTCAGCTCCCTCCCTCCAGAGGAAACAATGTCACCAGGTCTTCTATGTATCTTTCCAGAGACTCTCCATGACTTCTGCTAATGTACTCCCCCAATTGAGGTAATTTGGAAAAGTAGAGTGAGTCTTTGAGACCTGGACAGAGTTAGCTTTCACAGATGCAACTGCATCTTTGTACTATAATTACAGGCTCTCAAAGAGCAGCCAAGTCATGCTCATCCCAGATGGGTGGTGTAGGGCCTATCTTGTGAAGTCACCAAGTCACCTCATGAAGAAGCTACCTGTGTGTGGCCAGTATTTTTTTTTTCAGTATTTATTTCTGTTCTCACTTCCAGAGGAAGATTCCATGGCTGTCATTACCTGCCTGTCATTTTCTCCCAAGGATAAGGAGTGATTTCATTGAGCACTTGAAAACAGGTGCAATGATGTGAAAAAACAAACTGGAGGCAAAATAAATAAATAAATAAATAGCATCATAATAAAGTGAAAAATAAGTGGAAAGTTTCTGAACTTCACCAATGGAAACGGGAAGGGGACAATAGGTTCTTTGTATGATAAAAGTGAGAGACCCAAGTTTTTCCTCCCAGTGCAGCCAAACTATGTGTAACACATACTGCAGGATTTCAGGCATTCCCCTCCCAGGTAAACAAACAGCTTCTTTGATGTTGCAGCCGGTATTTTATTTTAACATAGCTACACAGTTTGAATCTGGTCTGTGAGATATACTGCATAGTTTTCTAATAGTATCAGGAAAAGGATTATACAATTTTAATCTCTATGCCTCCAATCTTAAAGAAGTGGATGCTATTTTCTTCAGAAATATTATTTTGACCCTAGCACTATCATCATTCAATAACTCAACTTTTTTTTTAATGATCACTAATTTGTATAAGGTTTTTCAGTCTAGGTAGTTTCAGCAAGATGCTAAATCATCATCATCTTCAACATCAGGATCATCATCATCAGAGAAAGACATCACTGGAACATAAGCTCTTTGAGGCAATGGCTACTTCTAGAATGCTTAGAACTGCAAGTAGTACATATGTTATGACTAATTTTATGTGTCAACTTGGTTAGGCCATGGTAGGCAGATACCTGGTCTCTGATGGATAGTTTTAAAATAAGACTAACATTTAAATTAGTAGATGTGAGTAAAACCCATTATGCTTTATAATGTGTGTAGGCTTCATCCAATCAATTAAAGACCTTAAGGGAAAAACACTGACCTCCACAGGCAAAAGGAATTTTGCCAGTAGGTTGTATTTGGACTCAAATTCCAACTCTTCCCTGTCTTCCAGACTGCTGCCTATCCGCAGATTTTAGATTTGCCAAACTTTTATAATCATGTGAACCAATGCCTTAAAATCTCTCAGAAAATATTTTGCCAGAGAAAAGCAATCAACTAACCATGTTTTGTTGTGTGTGTATGTCCTAAATTCCCTTTTCTTTTACATTCTACCTCTTGCTTGCCTCTCCCAATATAAGAAAGCACCATAAAATTTGAGTACTAGCCCACTTGCTTTACACTTTAAAATATTTCTTTACATTAATACACGCTTACTTTAGAAGGACCTTCTGGTATACCTTCAGTTGATAATAAATAGGTTTCTAACACAATCTAAGATTCAAATGCATTAATGACAGTGAAGACATTTGAGAAAGAAGAAATGTGTTAAGAATGCTTGAGGCCGGGTGTGGTGGTGCATGCTTGTAATCCCAGCATTTGGGAGGCTGAGACCGGAGGATCTGGGTTCACAGCCAGCCTCAGGTACATAGTGAGGCACTCCACAACTTAGTGAGGAGACCCTGTTTCAAAATAAAGAACAAAAAATAGGGCTGGGGGTATAGCTCGGAGGAAGAATGCCCCTGAGTTCAATCCCCAGTACTGAAAAAAAAAAAAAAAAGAATGCTTGAGATACAAGTAACAAATACAGTCTTCCTACCCCCCCACCAAAAAAAAAAAAAAAAAGCTGGGATTCAGGAATGGTCTTTGTTGGGATTCTGTCTCTCATTTTCACCTTGATCTTCACTCCTATTGCCCGTTCCAGCTTCTTTTCCCAGCATAATCTATATAGACCTTTTGTGAAAAACAAAGGGGGAAAAATCGATTTTGGCCTACGGTTTCTGAGGTTTCAGTCCAAGGTCGGCCAATTCCATCGCTATAGGCCTGTAGTGAGCATCTTGGCGGAGAGGGCACGGTAAAGCAGAGTTGCTCACCTCACGGGGCTAGAAAACAGAGAAAGGGACCAGACAGTCACCCCAGGCATGCCCCCAATGACCTACTGCTTCCAAGGAAGCTTCATCTCCTACAGTTCCCACCACCTTCCAAGAAAGACGGTGGAAATGCATTAATGGATTAATCCACTGATGAGATCAGAGCCCTCACAGCTCAATCCCTTCCCATAAGCCTCGCCGTGGAACACTGCTGCGCTGAGGACTAAGCCTTCAACACATAAGTCTTTGTGGGGACACTTCATATTCTAACCTTAGTAATTTTATGTTACTGTCAAAATGTAACACTCCTTTTTCCCATGCTGAGGTCCTGGATATAAAGCTGATATATGAGGAGTGTTAATGGGTTAATATGGTGACACTGCCAGATGCTAACTGGAATAGTTTCTAAATCTGCAGAATGGAATCCATTAATGGACTTTCAGTTACTGACTAACTAGCAGAATAAATATTTGGATTAAAATGGCTATTGGAAGCCCTTGAATTCATTATGAAATTGCTTTCTCAGACAATATGGGGAGTCCGTTTACATTATGATTTTGTTAGATGTCCAGCAAAGAAGATAAAAAGCCCAACATAAGGAAGAAGAGAGATACTATAATATCAGATTAATACCAGCTTTAAATGAGAAATTTTCATTCAACATAAATATTTTACTTCCCATGTATCAACAATGCTGGCTTCTAAAGTCATTCATAAGGAATGATCCAAAGCATGACTTTGGATCTACCGTAGGGTTGAGAAAGCCCTTGGAATCAACTCCATGGAGAAAGCAGGAGAAACGAATCAGCTGGCTTCCTATGTGAAACAGAAAAAAAGAATTTGTAACTTAGAAATGAAAGCTGAAGTATGTTATCCAAGATGAGGCAGGATTACACATTTCTAAGGTCATATAACATGAGATAAAATTAGGTACAATTTTACATTTGTAGAAATGAAATAGAACTTTGTCTAAGAGAAGTTAACAAACCTGGGACTGCATATGAGAGAAGTCCCGTTATTGGGGAGACAAATTGTATATGTATTGGTGGGGGGTCACTCTGCAAGCCTCTGATGTTGTGCGTGGTAAAAGAAGTTGTTGGATCTCAAATGTAATGTTTTAGCTTTTTTAGTGAGTAGAAATGAGCTCATATAACTAGCATTTCCTCTTTTGTACTTTGCCTAAACTATTCTTCTAAATTGTGATGTTTAGCCATCCCACTCCCCAGGGTTCCTCATATTTCTGTCTCAGTACTGATCATTTAATAAACAAAATTCTTACAAAAGCATTTCTAGAATGTCAAGTCTGTAGTTGCCCAGGAAGGCAGACATAGAGCTACATCATGAAGTTATTTATTTTTTTTAAGCAAAAGTATAGCATAGAAAGCACACAGAATGGGGAGTCAAGAGTCCCAGCTCTTTTGCTAGTTAAGTAGCAATGACCTCTCTGTGCCTTGATATGTTAATGGGTGAAGGTACAAAGCTATAATGAATGACTCCTCAGTTACCTTCCAACAAGGAGAATCTGACACTTAGTAGAAGTAGCCTGGATTCTACTGAGACCTGGTCATGAACAGCAAACTTAATATCAGTAATGTCCAGAGTCACTTTTTGACAGGTTGGAGAACTTTTTGTCTTAGAGAAACCTTGGAAATTATACAACCTTGTCCCACTCACTAACTCCAGGCAAAAATGATTTTTTTTTCTTTTTTCTTTTGGTGATACTGGGGATTAAACCCAGAGGCATTCTACCTCTGAGCTACACCCCAAGCCCTATTTTATTTTTAATTTGGAAACAGGGTCTCACTAGGTTGATGAGAGTCTCACTACTTGCTAAAGCTGTCCTTGAATCTGTGACCCTCATGTATCAGCCTCCCAAGGACTGGGATTACAGGAATGCACCACCATGTCTGGCTAAAATTTCATCTTAATCATTCAAATATGCTCGCCCACAATAATCTTAAAGACTCTCTCCGAGAGACAAATTTCAATTCTCTTGTGTCCTTAGTGCCAAAACTTCTTCCTTTATTGTCTCTCTGCTGTATTTTCCAGTTATTTTCATTTACTCTATCCTCAGCAGAGAGGGAATGCACGTGAGGCAGACCGTTCTAGTGCTATCTAGTATTAATCTGAGCCATGGTAAATTTGTTTGTACTAGAGTTTCTGTGGTCTTATACTGCATTCCAGTGAAATGATAGAACCTGATCTCCTGATGGAATGTTCTCTTTCAGGTTTAAAATGC
Source organism: Graphiurus murinus (assembly GCA_004027655.1). NCBI lineage: Eukaryota > Metazoa > Chordata > Mammalia > Rodentia > Gliridae > Graphiurus > Graphiurus murinus. Next base: position 31,221 of record PVLC010013564.1, on the reverse strand, counting down.
CTGGATGATAAAGGCGTGCAGGCTAGCAGGCAGACTGAGCAGCTCATGATAGGGGCTGCAAGGAAAGGGCACTGTTTGTCTTGACCCATCTCCTAGCAGCCTAGTGTACAGCAGTTCTTGACACAGTGCTTTCTGGAACCCCAAATTCAGAGATCTTAAACTAACTCTTCTAAAATGAAATACAGGCTCAGGGGATTTTGTTTTACAAACTGATAAAAGAGGAATCTTTGCAGTAGTACCCAGTACTCAACGGGGACAGAGAAAATTGACAGGATGGAATATACAGTTGGCCTTTTGTTTCCACTGGCTGCACATTTGTGGATTCAACCAGCTGTGAATCAAAATGATTTGAGCTGGGCATGGTGGTGCACCCCAGTAATCTCAGTGTTTGGGAGGCTGAGACAGATGAGTGCAGGTTCAAGACTGGCCTCAGCAATAGTGAGACTCTCAGCAACCTAGAGAAATCCTTTTCACAATTAAAAAAATTAAATTAAAAGGGACGGGGGTATAGATTGGAGATAGAATGCCCCTGAGTTCAGTCCCCAGTACTACAAAAAATTGAAAAAAAATTTTTTTGTAATTATCCCCTAAGTAATACAGTATAATAGCTATTTACACAACATTTACATTGTGTTATACAGTATGAGCAACTTAGAGATAATTTAGAGTATATGGGATGCTATGCATAGGTTATATGCAAATACTACAACATTCTGTATAAGGAACTTGAGCATCCCCCAGATCATGGTATCTGCGGAGAGTCTTAGAACCAATCTCCTGTAATATTTTCTAGTAATACCCCTGCTTTCCAAGGATGAGCTCTTTATATGCCCACTTTACAGATAAGGAGGCAGATAAGATAGAAGAACAACCTTATCACAAAGGAATGCATTGAGCAATGGGCAACACTGGAGTGTAAACCTAATTTGCATTTGCTTAAGAAGGAACCCTATAACATTGAAAGCACATTTACTTTGCTCCTTCATTCATTTCTGCCTCCTCCTAGTGACTCTGTGAGAGGCAGGGAAGAGGAAAGCGTGGTATTCCCTGAAGATGGACTTCTCCAGCCTCCTTCAGTGTAGTCTGGGGTTGTGAATCAATGTCAGGGGCGGGCTGGGCAAGGCATTCCCTTCACCCACACAGCAGCTGGGATGAAGAAGGCATCCATCTGTCAACAGAGGCTCTCCGCTGTGTTCCCAGCCCAGCTTCCTCCCCACTGACTCATTCTGTGATGCCACATCTGATGTTTATGACCTAATAGTTGATCACCATGGGAGTAGCACAAACCCTAGACCATTGAGGAGCAAAACCAACATAGAAGTCCTGGACAGTGTTGGAAAAAAAGGAGAAGAAGACCATTATTCACAGAGACCACATGTGAGGACAGAACACCCCATTCCTCATGTGGCCACTTCCACCCATTGCTAAAACTGAGACTTGGATGCTTCTGTGCTTCTTGGAGAACCCAAATAAGGATTTAGGGTGACCAAGTACAAACAAATATGGCATTTAAAAAGGAAGGGCAAGAAGCAGCAGGGAAAATGTGTATGTAGCAATTTAATGAGGTTTGGATTACAAATCCAGTTTCCTTACCTTTCTGCCAGCGTGTGGCAATGGATTAAAAGGGAAAGAAAACGTGCCAGGAGAAAGATGAAGATCCCCCAAAACTCAGCCTCACAAACAGCCCTGGTGGTACATTAATGCACTGGGAGTGTGAGGATACACTGGTCAGTCCAGACCCCCACATGAAAAGAAGAGCTGAAATGAAAAAGAACGCTGAGGGAAATAAGTAAGCGCTTTTTAGTAAAGATAGTTATAGTTAATGCTGTGAGTGGCAGGAGGTCTTGGCTCAGACATGGGAGCCAGGTGAGGACTTGTGTGGCGTGGTCAAGGTGAAGTGAGTTTGACTTCCTGGCCTGCCCTCTCCAGACTAATAATCAAAAAGAGCTGCCCTTCTCAGCCCTGAACAGGCCTGTATGAAGAGAGTGTCTCCAAGTGGTGCTTGTGGCTTACAAGTAATGTGAGTCTTTTTATAACTTGAGGTTTAATTTAAAAGGAAGCTCAGAATCAGCGGTAAAGGGAGGGGAATGTTGTGAACTACCGACCATCTGAAATAGGGAAAATCATAAATACCAGAGCGTCTGATTATTTGAGCTTCTCTTGAAGTCGAATAATGAACCTTCTTCATGTTCAGCTCTCTGGACTTGGCTCCCTCTGACAAATTTGCAGGCATCAGGGTCTGTCTGGAATTCATTCCAAGTTGGAGGGATATTTTTTCCCTTGACATTTTGCAGCTGAGACAGCCCGAGCAGGAAGCTGAGGAGCGTAACATTACCAAATATGTCCTTTCTCCTGCCTGTATATTTTATTTCCACAGGAAAAGAAGGCAGATGCAGGCCAAGGAGAGCGCAGCCATGGCAAGAGGCCTCTCCTGGCAGTGGGAAACTGATCAGATGCCATTTTTCACAAAAAAAAGGAAACTGTTCTAGGTACCACCAGATGAAATGTGTGCTCCACTGGAGGAAGAAGTCTGACAGTTTCCTACAAGTTGCCTGGCTATTTCAGGAGAATTATTTATCAACGTGTTCATCTTGTTTTCTTGAGAACACTAAAGTGGGATTTAGAAGTGGTGTGTGTCCCTGACATACCTGTCTTTGACCAGATTCTTCTGCCTCCAGGAGCTTTATTTGTAAAATTATGGATGCGATGAGTTCCCAGATCCCTTCCAGGTTCCTAAAACTATAGTCTCCAAGGGGTGTGTGTGTGTGTGTGTGTGTGTGTTCTACTGGGGACTAAACCCAGGGGCATTCTACCTCTGAGCTACACCCCCATCCCTTTTTGTTGGTATTGAAATAGGGTTTCTCTAGGTTGCTGAGAGTCTCCCTACATTGCTGAGGCTGGCCTTGAACCTGTGATCCTCCTGTCTCAACCTCCCAAGTACTGGGATTACAGGCATGCACCACCACATCCAGCTCTCTCCAAGCTTCTCTCACATGCTTCTATTACTCAAATCTCCAGATAAGCATATGCATAGTACATAAGTACTACTTTACAGTTAGAAGCTTATTTACAAAATACAAATTAAGATATCAAATACAAATTTGAATATTTTTTTTTCTCCAAACCTGAATAAATGATCTTTAAGGTTCACACCTTGGGTCAGGTGCACACCTCTTGGAGATGAACTGCTAAGGCATTTTAGCTCTGCTTTCCTTTATGAGCCTAAGATACTCACCCCAATCTACCATTGCTACAGGGAGTAGGAAAGAGCAGACGTGAGTCAAGGGGCTGCAGACTACATATGCTTTGTTTGCATATTAAATCTTTTCAAAAACTCATTTTTTTAAACATAATCTTCTTGGTTAAACTTTTGTTAACATACTTCTAAAAGAGAAAGGTAGCCAGGCCATGGTGGAGCTCAACTGTAATTCCAGTACTTGGTGGGCTGGGACAGAATGATTACAGGTTCTAGCAGCTTAGTGAGATCCTTTTTCAAAATAAAAAAAAATAGTACTGGTGGTATAGCTTGGAGGTAGACTGTACTTGGGTCCAATCCTCTTGCTCTTTCTCTCTCTCTCTCTTTCTCACACACACACACACACACACACACACACACACACACACGCACACACACACACACACACACACACACACACGGTTTCAGAGAAATTTCTTTACTGAGCAAAACAACAGTGTAAGCATGTTGGAAATGCCAATGGGCACTCCACCATGAGCTAGGAGATGCTGGAGCATGGGAGGGGCTGGGGTGCTCTGGAGAACATGGCCCATGTGAAGGCAGAAGCTGCTTCCTGTGGGTTGTCATCATACAGAAATGGAGGCCTAGAATTACCAAATGTGATTTCTCAAGAGAATTAGAACACTCAGATTTTAATGCAAAATTAATATGATTTCACAAACAAATTATGACTCAAAAATGTTAGAGCCAAGCACTGAAGCCAAGCATATGACGACGATGGCCATGCTCAGTCTGTGGGCAGCCCCTTGATGATCCCTGATCTAATATTCAGCTGACTTAGCACTGTAATTTTTTGTGATAATATTGGGACTTTGCAGTCAGACATCCAAGCTCTGGTCTGGGTGATTATGTATGTGCAAGACAGAAAAACATGAAATGTCATTTCATGAAGACTGCAATGTTTTTCTGTCACTTCTTAAATCCTTAAGGCTCCCCATAAGACTGCTGAAATAGATTGTTTAGTCATAAAAATAAGGAAAAGATTATATTGCTTGTGATCTGTTTGTCATTTTTTAAAAAAGAAACCTCAGAAAAATATGTTATTTAAAATAATTATTGATGTTTCCTTAAAAGCAATTAGCAAACTTTTTCTATAAAGGACCAGACATAGTAAACACTTACCACTAGGTGGGCCATATGGTCTCTTTCGCAACTTCTCAACTGTGCATAGCTGTGTAAAACCAGCCATGGATAATATATACATAAATAGACCTGCATTCTAATAAAAACTTATTTACGCAAACAGGCTGTGGGCCAGATTTGGCTTATAGTCTATAGTTTACCAATCTCAGTATTAGACCATAAGCTTTTCTAAGGTATAAGTTGTATCTGATTTATTTTCCAAGGTATAAGTTGTATCTTCAGTCTACACAATAGTGGCACTCCACACATATTTGTCAAAATAAATTGAAGGTTGGTGAACGTAGCAGTTTATGACAGTGATAATTAACTTTCCACTTGGGTGATTTGAAACCCACAGCAGGGTTTATAGGTTGTGTTCACCCTGAGACTTACATCAGCCTTTGGAATCCCCTCAGAACATTTAAGTGTTCTGAACAAAGGAATGAGGTGGTCAACCAAGCTGAGAAAGTAACCAAAAGTTACTGCTTAGACCTCACACTTAGTTTGATAGGCCAAAGAAGACGAACCACAAAAATATGCTCATGATGTTCCAGAAACTTCTCTGCAAGTCTTTATATCAATTAGTCTTTTAACAACTAAAATGACCCCCAAGCCGGGTGTGGTGGCGCACCCTTGTAATCCCAGCATTTGAGAGGCTGAGACTGGAGGATCCGGGTTCGTGGTCAGCCTCAGCTACCTAGTGAGGCATTCCGCAACTTAGTGAGACCCTGTTTCAAAATAAAGAATAAAAAATAGGGCTGGGGATGTAGTTCAGAGGTAGAATGCCCCTGAGTTCAATCCCCAGTACTGCAAAAAAATAAATAAATAAAAATAAAAATAAAATGACTCCTAAACTAAGCATCTGTTGGGTTCTTACACTGGAGTACAATGGCTTTCAAAATGTTATGACCTAGTGCACATAAACTAAAAAGTCTCCCAAAGTAATTCTTGTTGTTACTAAGAGTATTCACTAGGATAGTCGCCTGGCTTATGAATAGTGGGATTCATTGTGACAAATTCATACATGCACATAACATATTTTATTTATTTCTAGTGTAGATCACAACTCTCTAAATTGACTTTAGAGAAATTTTTCTAAGTAAAATTCTTTAAGTGAATGTTAAATTAGACATCACCAAGAGACTGCTCATTGGCTGGATAGTGTGGCCCATCATCATCATATATATATTTGGCCTCAAACTGCTAGAATTTACAAGCCAAACTTTACTTACAAAATTCCACCAGGTGTGACAATCAATTTGAAAACCAAAAAAAAAAAAAAAAATAGACTCAGTTCTTGTCCTTAAAAGATTTACACTTTAACTGGAGAGCTAAGACACATGTATACCAAAATCTATACAATATGTCCTGAAAACTAATAGGAGACACATTTGACAGCATCCGTGGTTCTTCATTGGAGCCTTGACATATGGAAAACCTGCCTAAAAGTGTGTGTGGGTGGGGAGGGGGGAGAACTGAATTGAGATAAGGCCCCACTTCAGAAATGATAAAATTTCCAAGTAAAATGGAATCACAGTAGATTTCCATTTTCCCTGATTTCATTGCGAGGGTAAAGTAGAAGAATCTAAATTAAAAATAGGGACTTATTGACTGGAAAGATGTATCAAAGGATTAGAAGGGAATGAGAGTCCAACTTGATTAATTTTCAAAAGCCCAAATAGACTCCCTGGAAGAGATGGTCTGAGGAAGAGTAAGAGTTTTCTAAGTGAAGGTAATTCTTTGGAAGAAAAAGAAGATCAAATCTGAAGACTGGTCAAGTCAATCTAGACATGCGGATATAAAAATCATCTTCTCTTTGGTTAATAATTAGATCAAGATAGAGGAATGTACAATCTTCCTTTGGTTAGAAGCCCACAGTTTGTCAAATCTGGCATGGTTTTTGAGTGGATAATGAAGAAGAAAGCTAGAAAAGAAACTTGGGAAATTAAATGGTCAAGCAGATTAATTAGTTTGATAAATTTTTCAAATTATGGATAAAAAATACACTTATTGACCACTGTTTGGCAGAAGGGATAAAGGGAAAAGGAATAAATGGTCTGGATTTGGCAAATGGGCCTAAAAATAAAATACAGAAAAGCAACCACATGGATTTTCATCAATATAAAAAAAAAAAAAATAGACGCCAGGCATGGTGGCACATGCTTGTAATCCCAGTATTTGGGAGGCTGAGACCGGAGGACCCGGGTTTGCGGCCAGTCTCAGCTACTTAGTGAGGCCCTCTGCAACTTAGTGAGACCCTGTTTCAAAATAAAGATTAAAAAAATAGGGCTGGGGATGTAGCTCGGAGGTAGAATGCCCCTGGGTTCAATCCCCAGTACTGGAAAAAAAAAAAAAAATTAGAAAGCCAAGGACCCTTGTAGAAAAGCTCAGAAGTAAAAGGCAAGCTAAGATGGAAATAAATAAATAAATAAATGGAAATGATTACACAGTAGATTGAGACATATAAATTAACGACAAAGATAAGGATATTTGGGAATCAAAAAAACAAAGGATTGAATAACACAGCTTAAGAAAAACAGTACATAGGAAAAAACAGAAGGCTTAGTATTAAAAGTTGAAAGAAAAAAATAAATGATTTTCATTATTACTACAAACTGAAGATTTGTATCTCCTCCAAATTCTTAAATTTAAATCATAATCCTCAATGTGGTGAAATCAGGTGCTGGAGCCTTTGGTAGATGATTAGGTCTTGAAGATTTATTCCTTAAAACTGTATTAGTGCCCTTGAAACAGTGACTTCAGAGAGCTCCTTTGCCTCTTCTGCCATGTAGAATATAATGAAGAAATGGCCATCCATGAACCAGAAGTGGGTCCTTGCCACACACAGAATCTCCTGGGCTTCCCAGCCTCTGGAATTGTGCAAAATAAGTTTCTGTTATTTATAAGCCACCCAGCCTCTGGTATTCTGTTACGGCAGTCAAATGGACTGAAACCATTATCACAACCATTATCACATATGATTACAGTTTTATGGAAGAAACTCATAACAGCAATGAATATCGTATCTAAAGGTCATTTTCACTTTGACAATTTTACAATGGGGCTTTTAGTCCAAAGGCTTTATGAAATAAATAAAAGAAACAGAAAAACAATAATGAGCCCAAGTGCTGACCTTCCCTGTTACACAGATGACAGCACCATGGGCATCAATAGTCTGGTTTTGCAATACTTAAAGGAGGGTGTCTATAATGATCACTCAGTGATGTAAAATTATCAAAATATAATTTTAAACCACTTTTTAGAACTCATGATGTTATGAGTCAGTGCAGTGCTACTAAGTCCATCAAAATCCAGACTTCATTATTTCATTGACATACTATGTTTCACAAAACACACATGAAAAATGAGACATATTTATTTAAAAAAAACATATTTTTAATTTTCTCTTAAAGTTTACTTATTTATTTGGGTGGTACTGGGAATTAAACCAGATGTGTTCTATCTCTGAGCTACCCCCCTAGTCCTATTTTATTTTTTATTTTGAAGTAGGGTCTAAGTTACTACATGGTAGACACAAACTTAAATCCTCCAGTCTTAGCCTCTCAAGTACTAAGATTACAGGAGTGAGTCAATACACCTGCCCAAGTTTTTGATAAAATTTAGAAATTATGATCCAAGTGATTTACCTTACATCTGCAAATTAGGAATAAACACAACATCTTTAGCCATGATAATCTCAAAGTGATGGTTTTAAGGGCAAAGCTATTGAACTTGAGCTGAAAGCTCTGTTTGGTTCCTTAACATTTCTTTAGAAGAACAGGTATAAATCTTTATCCCAAGACTAGTTGATAAGTATCTAAGTGAAAACAAGAGGCAAGACAAGTCCAAATCATCCTGAACTTGTAGAAAAACAAGGGAAGATTAGAGGATACCTCCTGGAACCTGAGGTAGACCTCCTGTTAGAAGAGACAGGTCATATCCATTGGACAACTCATTCAAAGGTTTGATCATCTCAATAGTAAAATGGTAGAAATAGCAGAAGGCATGCCCTCACAATCCTAGCTGTTAGACTACCACCTGTCATTTGCTCTTGAGAACAATTCATCATCTTCTTTCTACTCTGGGCAACTTTTCTTAACAGGTGGCTTTTACTTAATATTATGGGAAAAAAAATTCTAGACACTATATCAGCTCCTACCATAGATGCAACATTTTTGTTACTTCCCTCCTCTCTTTCTTAGTTTATTTACAGGAGTAAAATAATTACAATATATATATATATATGTTTTATATGTTTATATAACATGTATGTGTGTGTATGGTGTGTGTATGCATGTGAACAAACTTATTTGACAAACTATTTTATTATCCCACATGCAATTCATAAGAAAATATCTCCAGAGTTCTGTTTGGAGAGAGGTAAAGTTATTACAAAATGTGGTGACTGATAAAATGACCTTCAAAAAATGAGCATTTCCCCTAAACTTTTCTCTACACAGGACCAGAATTTATTCTGCATATAATCTTAATTGCAACTTATGGTATAGAAATTGCATAGTCAAAACTTTTTAAGAAGCAGAACATAAAAATGACTGATTTTTCTGGGAAATGAAAATGTTCTTTGGAAAGGAAACCACACCTCCAGAAGCCAAGGAATCTAACAGTATTTTTTAGGTGAATAAGTAAAATGTTGTCAGGTTAGGAGGACACCATTTCCTTTCCCGTTGAAATGTCAGTACTACTAAGCCATCTTACTCTGGTAACTTGGATAGTGCTGGGGTAAGTGTGGTCACACAGGCTCAGGACCAAAGTTACAGGGCTTGACATGACAGCATACTATATGCTTTAATATCTAAGTTATAAATTGTGGTAACACACTGCAAAAGACAATATGTTTTATTCTCTTACCTTGACATATATCCTTTCAAAATTAAAAAACTGGAAGCTATCAATTTATGGTCTTTATATGACTACCAGAAAAGGATCAAAGATAATTGCATTGATTTTTACTGTGTGTATCTGGATGTTCTGTTGATGGTCCATGATATTTGGATGACTAATAAAATAGCCACATAAACTTAAGAGTAATAGGAATTTTTAAAAATACTGCAGAACCTTCTATAACTACCAACACTAGTTTTTTTGGGCCCTATAGACATGAATAGAAAGTGAAATAAAATTTGCTCTTTTTTTGTGGTACCGAGGAAACCAAGGAACATTCTAACTCTGAGCTGAACTCCCAGCCTTATTTTATTTTGTATTTTGAAACAAGGGCTAACTAAGTTGCTGAGGGCCTCACTAAGGTACTAGAGTTGGCCTAGAACCTGTGATCCTCCTGTCTCAGCCTCCCAAGTACTGACATTACAGGTGTGTGCCACCACATCAGGCAAAAAGTTGCTTCTTAAATAACTAAGTTGCTCTGCACTGCGAAGAAACAACATATTATAGAAAAATGAACTGCATTTATATCATCTGAGAAGCAGAATATGATGAGTTAGTTAAGGTTTTTCTCTTTCCTAAGGGCTTCTGATCTTCAAATCCCACTTTCACTACAAAGCCTTTTCTCTTTTCAACATCAACCGTGACAGAGACACAATCTCTTTTCTAAGACTCGGGGCATAGGATAGACACAAGCATTTCCCAGGAACCTGAACAGAGTTAGTCATAGCAGTAAGGGCATCCATGTGTTCTTCACTAAAATTATTTGTCTTGTGTTTGTGATACACAAAGCCAATGGCAGGCACCACTTTTATTTGCATATAATGGCACTACTACTATGTCTAGGATATTTCCCAAATGCTTTTATGGATGTGCAGAATACAAAAAGGATTAAGGAATGAACAAGCTTTCATAGAAAAACGTTATGGGGTTCCTTGGCACACTAAGACATCTTAGAGAATTCTATACGTTCCTTTGTATTCTCAAGGTTGTTATTGCCTAATGAGAAGAAATTTGTCAATTTACTTAGAGTAAAAGTGCTCCATCGATTCCCCCACCACCACCACCCGTCTCTCTCATGGACATGGTCACGTCTATTGTTGAAGACACTGGGTTTTCTCCAGTTTCTGTTTTGTTTTGTTTCCTTATGAGCATTTCTGATCCAATTGAATGTGGTAACTTCTTGATCTTGACTTCTGTTTTCTTGCTCTCATGCCTCTGTCTTTTCACTCCCCCCCCCAAAAAAAAACCCCACTCTGAAACTACTGGTTTAATTTCAATTTAACTACTAGCATTTTCAATTTCTGATCTACTAAACATTTTGTCCTCACTAAACATGTATTTCCCAATTGAGACTTCACACACTTTAACACTGTACAGACTTTGAACAATGGGTATCTGTTCCCTCTGGTGAGGTTTCCAGAAACAGGCTTTAGAGCGCTGCCATGTATTTATCCTTCTTAACACTCCAGCAAGCACCCCTCTGTGACTCTTGCTCAGAAAGCCAAAGGCCCTGAATGGTTGTTTATTCTCACCAGCTGGATGACCCTGCACGTGGCTCTCAGCATGGGTGAAGATTAGAGAACCCTGGAGAGGTGTATCACTCACGTATGTAAAAGACAAACAAAACCACACCAACTTGCACTTTGCTGAGGCCCTTTAAGGAGTTAACCATGAAACCCAACTCAGCTTGCCATCTTTGCTTTTCCCCATGGGTGCTTAAATGGGAGAGGAAGGATCAGATATGCTGGCATGAGGGCATGATGGCATAACACAGTGGGAGCTCATTATTTTCAGCACCGTATTCAGTGCCTAGCACTGGCACTGTGGGCCTTTAGCACATGACTCTTGATGGCCTGATTAGATCAACTAGCTCTGCTTGCTTTAGAGAAATAAGATGGACAATCACCAATTATACATGGCTCTAGGAGTTGTTTGGCATTCAGCTGCCCTGCCATCTGGTTTTTTTCTGCACAGTTTTGAGGAGTTTTATTCTATGCATCCACAGGTTAGTATTCAGCAAAAGGCTCAAGGAACCCCAGTGCAGAAATTTCTCTCATAGCACTTTCTTTCTCTGAGATCTTTTTCTCATAGCATTCTCCTTTCTGAACCTGAAAATTCTAGCTGTCTCTGCTTCTCTAAATTCCAGTGTCTTTCTACTCTACTATGAAAAATGGAAGTGTCCTCTTTCAGTTCTTGCTACACATGATTGTCAGGTAAGTGCTTTTAGGCAAAAAAACAAGGACATCACTGGGCTTACCGAATTTGTTTCCCTTTCAGATATTTCATTTCTGACTGTCTATTGTCCATTTCCTATTGCCACTGCTGTTTGTTTTATCCAGTTTTCTGGTTGCTTACGGTAGGAGGTACTATATCCCAGACTGCTACCAGGTACTCCACTATTGATGGAAGTAGGGAGTCTTGAGTCATGACTTATAACTTAATAATATTAAGACTGAGATAAAGACAATCTATGTGTTTGCCATATACATTTTATGTTTTTTCTAGACTTTACCTCCCATGCTGAGAGTAGAAAGTAGGAGCTCAGTCCTAAGGGAAAAGTGTCTTACTCTTAAGAACAGTCATAAGGAAGATGGACACTCTTTTTGGCTCTGGATAGTGTCCTGAGAATATGAAATCTGAAGTTGCTGAGGTCAACTTGCAACTAGACTACAGAGAAGGTACATATGCCAGGGATGGTCACACAGAAAGATGAAAAGTACTTGTGTTGTTGGCGACTATTTATGGAGAGTCAACTATTCATTATGGAGTATTCTTTGGGTTAATAATTTCTAATTACTTGAGATCATAAATTCCTTAGAGTTAGAGCAAGTATAGTCAGGATTTTCTATCATTAACACAGAGGAACCATTCTGGGATAGAGGCATTCAATGCAGTGATGCCATGGTCACTCTTAGTAACTTTGGTTATGCAACAGTGTTGTTTATCTAGCTTTTGTTTTTAAGGTAGTATATAGGCAACAACTATTATAGCTCTTCATAATTAAGAAGATTTTATAAGTAGGACCCTATGAAATATGTCAAAAGCACTTATAAGAGCCCAGCATGGTGGCTCACGCTTATAATTCCAGTACTTGGGAAGCTGAGACAGGAAGATCACAGGTTCGAGGACAGCCTTAGCAAGTAGTGAGACTCTCATCAATCTAGTGAGACCCTGTTTCAAAATCAAAATAAAAAAAATAGAGCTGGGAGTGTAGCTCAGAGGTAGAATGCTCCTGAGTTCAATCCCTAGTACCACACACACAAAAAAAGCACTTATAATTCTTAAATGTCCTTCTTTGAGTTTTATAAATTTATTTAATAAACCAAAATTGTAATAGTTTGCTCTTCTAGGAACTAATCCTCTAGTTATTATGCTCTAAAGTTTTCTAATACTGAAGAAAATTAACCTGAATTTGCCCTTATAAGAATGCTGACTTGGTGATTCCTTAATGATCTTTTTTCATAAAATCTCAAGTGACTCCAAAACATCCAAATTCAGAACATCTTAATGACACATCACAAAATTTTTTAAGAGATTAAATTTTGATTTGGGCTCAAATAGGTTTAAAGGAAGATTATTTGCCTAAACTAACTTGGGGTTATCTCCTATGACTATCAATCATAAAACAAATTCCTTAGCATTGACATATGATAGTTATAGACAGAAAACCAAATTAAAGCCTAGAATAATTCAGTATTTATTCATTACCTTAAAATCCACATGTAAAGATAGGAAACATTAGAAATAAATGTATTTTAGCACATAAATTTGGGGATGATTTTTTTGAAGTGACGAGTATGTGTACAGTGGCAAGGATTTAATAAAAGAATGTACATAAAAGAATGTACTTGCTCCAGGCTTGATATATCAATAAGTAAGAACATAATTATTTCATCATTCCAGCCATGCCAATACCATTATATTATTGTATTATTAATACAATAAAGTCTTACATTTACTTTTACTTGTGACTGGTACAGCTTAATTATTTATTTATAAAGACAAGTCATATCAGTAGTCTATTTAAGTTTAGGAAGTAATAGATTAAGTTATCAATCAAAAAGTCTCTCCCTTAATAGGCCCAGTATTAAAAATGAGTCAAGAAACGTCTAAGCTAAGGACTGAAGGAGCACTCTCTTTAGATGTAGCAGTAATAGTTACAGTTGTTGGGGTATTCCCACCCATTCAGCCTCACATCTGGCAGACCATCTTGCCCATCCCTAACTCTTCTAGAGGTAAAAAGTATCTCTCATAAAGTGCCACAGGAAGCCAGGTATGCTGTGGCACATGACTATAATCCCAGTATTTGGGAGGCTGAGACAAGAGGGTTGCAGGTTCACAGCTAGACATGGCAATTTAGTGAAGCCCTCTTCAAAATAAAAAATAAAGCCGGGCGTGGTGGCGCATGCTTGTAATCCCAGCATTCAGGAGGCTGAGACCGGAGGATCCGGGTTCGAGGCCAGCCTCAGCTCCCTAGTGAGGCACTCCACAACTTAGTGAGACTCGGTTTCAAAATAAAGAATAAAAAATAGGGCTGGGGGTATAGCTCAGAGGTAGAATGCCCCTGAGTTCAATCCCCAGTACTGCAAAAAAAAAAATAAAATAAAAAATAATAAAAAATAATTTTAAAAAAATAATAATAAAATAAAATAGAGCTGGGAATGTAGCTCTGAGGTATAGTGCCTCTGGGTCAATCCCAGTAACACACACACAGACACACACACACACACACACGGACACACACACACACACACACACACACACACACGTGCCAGATAAAGCCAGCTCTACTTGGGTGTTCCATTAACCAACCCAACCTAGTCTAGCTACCTCTTTCTATGAAGTATAAAATAATTTGCCCTCCCTTCAAACTAATTATTATTCCCTCTTCCCTCTTTTGGATCTTCTGTACTATCATCTTTATAGCCATTTCTTTATCCTTGCCCAGTTTAATCCCAACTCTAAACTAGAAAACTAACAAAAAAAAAAAGAACCTAAAAAACTAGAAAGTTTTGTTTTGACAAAATTCTGGAAATACTGAAATGGCTTTAGGATATGCCTCAATTTGTGTCCAGGGAACATGTCAGCTCATTTTGACTTCTAGGTTTATTTTCCCTTGGAGGTCTTTCATAAGGACTTAGTGGTCAATGATGCTTAGTGGTTTATAAATAATTGAAAGAATGTTGACTATTGATACCTCAATTTGTTTGCCACAGTAATGCTTCTGAATAACTGTCAATTTTGGTGGTCTTCCCTGTTCAAATCTAGGCTCTCTCATGTTTCCCATGATTCTATTTCTCTGGACAGTCTTACCCTTCCACAAGTTTCAGTTTTGATCTATATACTGATAACTTTAAGTATGAATTTCCAGTACAGTCTTATACATGGAGCACAAAGGACATCTCCCCAGTAATCTAACTGTTCTTGACTCTGACACCAAGGGACTGATCTTTTCCATTTCCTCTATCTGTAATGGAACCACTGAATTAATCTAAAACAAAAGAAAAATGCCACTTCTAACTGTATCTCCCCACACATCTAATCACTCAAGTCCTATTGATTTTACTTCTTAGATATCCACCTCTCTACCATATCATTGCCTTTTTTCTAGCTCTGACTCCTACTATCCCTCACCTTGAATCCTTTAAGTGTTGCATAACTGGTCTTACTGCCTCTAGTTTTTTTTTTTTTTCCTTCTTCTATCTCTACACTCAAGTCAGGATAGTCTTTCCAAATAAAAATCTGTCATATACAATAACAGAAATGAGAGTGTCAAAAATCAGAATAATCCAGGTGTAGTGGCGCACGCTTGTAATCCCACTACTTGGATGGCTGAGACAGGAAGATTGCAGATTCGCGGCCAGCCTCAGCTACTTAGGGAGGCCCTATGCAACTTAGTGAGACCCTGTTTCAAAATAAAGAATAAATATAGGGCTGGGGATGTAGCTTGGAGGTAGAATGCCCCTGGGTTCAATCCCCAGTACTGCAAAATCAAACAAACAAAAAAAATCAGAAAAATGTCTATTAATCACAAATACTGAGGGGTATATTAGAACTTTTAAAATTCATCAGATCATTTAGGGGTGCAGGGGACAAACCAGCTCACTTTCACTGAAGAGTCTTCTCATGACTGATTGTAAAGTTGTTGATGATGATGATGAATGAGAAAAGGATGATGATGAAGATGAAATAAAAAGATGACTTGTAGGTTGTTAGGCAGGCAAACCAATGAGAAGAAAATAAGTATTGGGGTTAGGCTAAAGGAACACAATCTGTCTCCTCACCCAGTGGGAACAAATCTGTGTCCCAACATAGGCAGCATTTATGCAGATGTGAATCCTACAGGACTCCTGACCTAGAAGGTGACTAGAATAGTAGAATATAGGCAGACAATGCACCAGAACAGATGGGAACAGTTTTCTTGTCCTGGGTGTCTGATCAATTTGTAGGACTATGAGCAACATCACTGGGCATCTAAAAGATAAGTAGAGGAAATGGGATCATAGCAAAGCAAGTTGAGAGCCAGGGTAGGGACACTCCTAAAGTAGACATAGGAAGACTAGGGCTCAAACAAGACATGATGCAAAGCTGAGTTGGGAATATTGAGTAAATAGCTTCCTTCAGACACACTGGATACACCAGATGGAGAAAGGAGAGGTCTGGTCTAAAGGTATGAACCTCAGTATCTGCAGATGCATAGAAATCAATAGAATAGAGACAAACAAGGAATAAATCCAGTCCTAAGTAAATATTTTTTGAGAGCCTACAACATAAATGACACTCTGGTGTCTTAGTACATGTTAAGCCCTGGGGTAAGAACTTTACCTGTATCTTCCCATTGAATGCTTAAAACTGAGAAATGGTATAGCTGGGTCATATGATGGTTCCATTTCTAGTTTTTTGAGGAAGCTCAAAATTGATCCCAGTATCTTTTCAAAACAATTAGAGTCAGAATAATATAGTTATATAGTTATATAGTTATGTTCATGTTTATAGCAGTACCATTCACAATAGTCAAATTATGAAACCAACCCAGGTGTTTGTCTTTAGATGTATAATAAAGAAATGTGGTATATACACACAATATAATTCTACTTGTCCATCAAGAACAAAACTGTCATTTATAGAAAAATAGGTGGAACTAGAGAATATTTTGCTAAGTGAGATCAGTAAGTCTTTGGGTATCTTATAATAAGTAGTATATTACATTTTAGATTCCAAAGAACACACTCTCACTCTTTTGCTGAATGATTAAGAACAAAGAAACAAATTTCTAGACCATTTAAAAAATATATACTTTCAGAGGTATGAAGTTCCCTTAGATAAAGCCTTCTCATTTTTATTCATATTCATTTCTGAAACAGAGACTAAAATATCTTCAAAAGCTTCCCAAGAATGTTATCTTTTACACTAAACTCAAGCATTCATTGCCAATTACAAAGCTCACAAAGCTTATTTTCTGAAAATAAGCTCTGAATGAATGTGATGTATGTATTAAAGCAATTATGTATTAATTAGCCATTTGGCCCATATAACTTTTTCTTATCTTCCCTGCTTTATCTCACTTGCATGCATCAAAACGATATCTGAAAAGAAGATACAGAGTTTCAGCGATGAACTATTATACTATCCAAATGGTTCACTGATGCGTAGCTTTTGTTTACATTCTATTTCTGTTCTGATTCTTTCCCAGAAATCTTTGACATTAGCGTAACTTCTATAAATTATTCTTAATGAAAACATCTCCATTTTCATATTCTATCAGATCATGTCAATTAGTCTCCTAGAGCTCCAAGAGGCTGTGGTATCTACTAGCAAGAAATCCTTTATAAGTCACCAATACTTTCCCTTTCACCAGCTGAATGACCTGAGGCAGAAGGACTGAAATGATAAACAAGGAACACTCCATGGCAACATATCTTTATCTGTTAGCTCTTGGCTTTACCTTCTTGGGGAATTCTGACATGGGAAAATATTTCAAAGCAGTTTCATTGCTTTGATGGGGCTCAGTTCTGATTGTTTCTAAGAAAACAGAATTGTTTCCCATCAGTTCTATTAACATACAATTATTAAACACCTTCCATAGTACATGATGGATCTGGCTGTACTCTGGGAATACAAATATGGATTATATGAATGAAAGCGTTCTCATCTCAAGATGTACCTAGTAGAGTAAACAGACACAATGAAGATAATTCAATGTAATTATGAATATCATGTATTCACTCACGCATAGTTATTGAGAAATCTCCTGTACCTGGCACTGTATTGACCATGACAATGAATGGGCCCTTAGCCCAATTGGAAGGCACAGGGATGACTTCTTGGAAGAAATGATCATTTGAGTTATTTTTATAGAGATGAGGATGGGGGTAAGAGCATTCTAGGTAAGTACAGGCATAGTCAAAAGTACAATAGTGTGAAAGGTTATGAAAAAAAAACCAGAATCTACAAGCTATTTGCTACTTAGAGAATATAAATACTAGGATAAGAAAAATGATGGATAAATCTGAAGTGTTATAAAGGAGAAAGATGTGGGCTGAAAATGATAAGAAAGCACTAGAAGAACTTAGAAAGGTTGAAGATATTCTCTTAGCAGAGGATTAAAAACTTAATATACTAATTTATAACTGCCATACAGAATTTGCATAACAAATTTCTATCATGTGTTGACAAATAAAAGGCTTGGTTTATGCCACAAAAATAAACAGGAAGGTTAGCTTTACTGAAGGGTGGAATTTTTCACAGACATACAACACATGTGCTTGCTCTTATACTCGTTCTCTTTCTCTCTCTAATATAGAAATTATTTTTACAGTACTAGTTAAAGTATATTTACTTAATACCACCAGTGTGGATTACCCTGTAAGTTGTTGAGAACAATCTAACCAGCTTAAATATGACTCCTGCTCACTAGTGTTTCATATAGTTTTCCTAGATCCTGCAATTTCCAAGCCAGAGAAAGTTTATTATTGTTGGGGGAGAAGATAGAGAAGCATTACCTCTGCATTACCCACTTCTTCCTAATCCCTTTCTCGCTGTTCTACAAGGGGTGGAGAAAATCTGTTCCCTGATGTGAATTGCATACAAATTATTCACAGTTGGCCACATCTGCTGGGCAAAACTCACCAATACCAAGGAATGTACAAACTCAGGATCCAGAACACAGGCTGACTGATCATTCTGGCCATCTAAATTGGGAACTAATTAAATGTTTTAACTGGAAGTCTCTCCTCGCTGCAGCAGAACAGAGCCATTTTGAAACAAACATTTCAATGAAACATTTCTTTGGGAGAATCCAGTTTGACTACAGGAAAAGACTACTTTTGGCTTTCCTACTTGATTTTTTCCCTCAATGTATGTACACAGCTACATATCACTTATGCAAAGAAATGCAATCACTGAGAAAGGATAACATTGTATCTTACTGATGCCAAAGTGATCAGAAATAATTTGTCCTTCCCTTTGTAGGATTTCAATCCAGCCCACTGGGACAGATGAAAGAGCATATAAATATTGGGGTTAAGGAGCACTTACAGCTGTACTTAAACATGCTTGGAATTATTTGGCTGTGGTAAGAGTGGGAGGATAAGTCATTCACTTCATTGACATGAAAAATGAGATGTTGTTTGAAGCACTTCTCCTACTTACAAATGTAGTAGGAGGCAGAAGAGCTCTAATTCTCTATGAGTGAAGAGCTTCCACTTGGACTTAGAGCTCCATCTTCTTTAGAGGGCAGCTTGACTTCGATCATTATGTGCAGACCTAAGAAGGGATAAATCTGGCTATGAAGCCAGAAATCCTGGAGGCTGAAAATGATCAAGTTGCTAAATGCCTCCAAATGAGAAATCTCCACATGGACTTACACCCCAAGCTTCTTTAAAAACCTGGATCCTTTATACATGTGAATACAAAGTGTCACATGGTATTAATGACTGGGGATTAATTCAATTATTTTGGATGCAAAAACAAGTGTCAAACATGAAAACAGCTGCAACAAATATCCAAATTAAGGCTTCAAGTTGTTTAGACTTCAGTGTGGGAAAAGAACTATCTCAACTGGAGATTTCCATCAATGCTGAGTGATTGAATACTTATTATGAGTCAAAAATTGTGCAAGGTGATGGTGCCCAGATATGAAAAATACACACAAGATAAAGCAGGCATGAAAAAGACATACAAGATAAGGCAGGCATGTAAAACAATAACTTCAAGACATTAAGTTCTAAGAATCTAAGTTCTATGGTTCAAAGAAGTCATCCTAAGCAAAGGAGGTCAAGCAAAAACTTCTGAAAGGAAAATGTAGTTCTTTAGACTAGATTTTGCATAATGAGTAAGAGTTGGCCAGTTTGAGAAGGAATGGGATAAGTATTCCAGGTAGGGAGAGCAGAAATAGCAGGTGTGCAATTATACTATAAGCAGTTGAATGATACTAGATTGTATCCTGGAATATGACATTTGGTAGGCAATAAAAAGAGAAAAACTCTTAAAAATCAGAAAAGGTAGAATGGGCAGAAAAATTCAATTTTTCAAGTAGTCAAAATATTTGAATGAGTACATTATAAAACTGAACATCTGAGAGGCCTGTTAATAGTAGAATAACTAAATTCATAAGCACATGAATATCTGTTCACTTCATGAGTAATCGTGGAAATTGGAAGAAATACTCAAGCTATAAGAAACATAGTCTCTACCATCTGGGAAATGAAAAGCCACTGAATTATTCTGAAAGAAAATCAAGGGGAGAAGAAATAGATAATGATATAAGCCGGGCGTGGTGGCGCACGCTTGTAATCCCAGCATTTGGGAGGCTGAGACCAGAGGATCCGGGTTCGCGGCCAGCCTCAGCTACCTAGTGAGGCACTCTGCAACTTAGTGGGACCTGGTTTCAAAATAAGGATTAAAAAATAGGGCTGGGAGTATAGCTCGGAGGTAGAAAGCCCCTGAGTTCAATCCCCAGTACCGAAAAAAAAAAAATAGATAATGAAATAGACTCATAGGGATCTAGATGTTGATACTATAGTTTATATGGAAAATGTAAAGGACCAAGAATAGCTGTTATATTCTTTTAAAAGAAGAATAAATTTGTAGGACTTACTTTACCAGATATTAAACTTATTGTAAAGCAACAGTAGTAAAGAAAAAGTGTAATTATAGACAACTAGACCAATGGAATAGACTAGAAACAAACACATATATATGGGTTTGGATAGAGTTAGTGATATATGGCAGTAGGAATACACCATCTCACAGTAAATGTTATTGAATCATCTGGACAAGTATGTGAGGAAAAAATGACATTCAACTTCTACTTCATATCCCAAAATCAATTCTATATATATCATAGAAATCACTGTGAAAGGTAAAACACTAAAGTTATCTAGAGGAAAATATAAAATATCTTCATGATTTTTAGGCAGGCAAAGACTTCTTAAACATGACTGGCAAAGCACCATACTTAAAGAAAATGACTGATAAATATGTTTACATTAAAATTTGAAATTTCTGTTCATAGACTACTAAGACAGTATATATATGAATATTTGATTGCCTTAAGGAAATGCAAAGCAAAACCAGAGTGAGATAGCATTGGACTCTCCTAGGCTACGTAAACTTAAGAAGATTGACAATACCAAATGTAGACAAGGTTGTAGAACAATTCTAGTTCTTGCACGCTGATGACCAGGGCATAAAGTGGTGCCACCACTTTGGAGATTTTGATAGTAACCACCAAAAGCACATAGATGTATTCTGTGACCTAACAATTTCAGTAGTAGACATGCATTTTCTCAATAGAAATTTATATATATCTGCACCAAAATAAATATTTAGAAGATCATAATTATTATTTAGAAGATTATAATTATTTATTGTTCCAGACTGGAAATTGGTCAATGGTCTATTAATAGTAGAATGGCTAAATGAATTATAGAGTATATTCATATATTGAATACTGCCAACTATTGAGAATGCATCTTCTATAGTCATATGTAAACAAAGGATTAATTTCACAAATGTAACATTAAAAAAATTAAGTCACACAAAGAGTATACTCCACACTGTGTCATTTTTGTGAACTATAAACTTTAACAAAAGTAAGTCATGTTCTTGGAAATAAGGATAGTAGTTATTCTTGAGATTAATGACCAGAAGTCACTATTGTCAAAAATGGTAGCTTTTATGGGTGTCGATAATATCCTGCTTTTTATCTGAGTACCCGGATAGTTGTACAGCTATATTCAGTTGAGAAAATTGATCAACTGTGTACTTATGTGCACCTGCCTGTACATTCTGTATGTCTTACATCAGCATAAGTATTAAAGAAACACCTGGAAAAGTCAGACAAGTGAAGTAAATAAGTGCATCAAATCGGGTGTATGGAGCCGGGTGCTGTGGTACATGCCTGTAATCCTAGTACTTGGAAGAATGAGGTGGGAGGCTGAGGTAGGAGGATTAAAGGTTTGAGGCTAGCCTGAACAACTTAGTGAGACTGTGTCATTCATTCATAAATAAATGAATAAATAAATAAGTAAATAAGGCTGGGGGGTGTAGCTCAGTTGTAGAGTATCCTTGGGTTCAATCCTTAGTAACACACACACACACAAATGAATAAATAAATATGAAATTCTGTCATTTCCAGGAAAATGGATGGAACTAGAAAACATCATGTTAAGTGAATGAGCCAGAAACAGAAGGACAAGTATATATATTTTCTCTCATATGTAGAAACTAGTGGGGGATAAATGACATCATTAAATTAGAAGGGAGACAAATAGGACAGAAAAGGGGGATCAGGGGAGGGAGGCCAGGAGAGTAAGGGGAAACAATGAGAAGCAAAATTGATCAAATTATACTGCATGCATATACCAATATGCCACCTTAAACCCACCATTCTAGATAATTAATATGAACCAGTGAAAAAGCAAAAGGACACAAGGATCTAGAACATACCTTTTAAGAGAGTTGGTAAAGGATGCAATATCACTATTTAGAATTGAGAAAAGTAGGAAACTGGCAGAAAAGAAAGGCAGAAGAGGCAACCTACTAAAAAGAATATTGCTGGGCTTATATTACATCATGCCTCTTCAAGGTCATTGACTGACACTTGACTAAGTAGACTTGGTTAAGTAATAAACTGTATTATCATTCAGAGTTGCAGAATATCAGCCTACTGTAGTTTTCTGAAGAAAATTTCTGAGTCTCCAAGATCCTTCTTTGGGAAATATCTATATATAGAAAAAAAAAAAAAAAACTTGAACTTTCACATTCAGGATTTTTCCCAATTATTTGTAATGTGCTTCAAAATGCTGAAAATATGTTAGAGTTTGTACCCAAATAATTTTATTTTCTATCTGAACTTTCATCCTCAGAATTAGCTATATAAACATGGGCAAGGTTACTAATGTACCCAAGATAGGTTGCTATACAACTATAGCCTGGAAGTCCAAAGTAAAACATACTTGCAGCCTTATTTTTGTTCTTCTTTTTTTTTTTTAACATGAATGCTTTTGTTTTGGTTCTTGTTGGTTTACTGTTATCCTTGGAGGAGGTGTGGCAGCTTGCCTCCCAATAAGCATATCTATCATGGATTGCTGTTCCAAGGTTAGTGTATATGCTGCTATTGCTTTTCAAGAGCCCATGGCTGAATCTCTTGAATTGTACTTCATAAAACCATAAATACTTTCTTCACTATACCTGCATGTTGGGAGTGACAAAATGCTATCCCAATATAAGCTAATATTGGGGTTTCTTTTGTTCCTGTCACAAAGGGTGGTAATATTAGCTTCTTCAAACTATGGAGGGAGGAGAGTGAACTGGTGCCAAGGACAGCTGGACTTAGACTGTCCAATGTGGAGCTACAAAGTGAGCTCAATCAGGAGCTCTGAAGGTCAAAAAAGAGGAAGTCATTAAGTGTCTAATTCAGGGACAGAAGAAAGCAGCAATACTTGGTTACCTCACAAAGAGTCCTCAACAAATCCCAAACACTTTTTAGAATGACAAGACCACACCAAGTGCTTGAAGCAGGACACTGGGCTTGTTTAAAGATTGTGCCTGTGTGTCTTGGGTTCATTGTCCACCAAAGCTGGCACTGAATGTATACTATTGTCTCTTTCACTAAAACCAGAATTGAGTGAGCTGAGGAATGCCATTGACTGGAGTGTTTCCAGAGTTCCTGAGGAATGTTTACTGAGGTGTGGTGTTTTCCAAAGCCTTTAATAAGTAGTACGCCTTTAATAAGTAGTACGCCATGTCCTCTGTACCTTTATTTTTCTAAATGTGTGGAGAGGACACTGTTTTTTGCTCATTTGCCAGCATTCCAAAACATTCTTGTTGCTGTGAATTCCATTCCCATCCGCTGAAAGTGGACAGCATGACCAGAGCTTTGTACTGCAATACTCTATTCAGGTTTTCCAATAAGAGAAACCTTACTCTGTAGACAACTCAAAACTAAGGCCCATCCAACGTGCAAAATGGAATTTTTTTTAAAGGCAATATGGATAGGAATAAGAGGACAATTGATGTTTGCCTTCAGGATTACAGAACAGAAATTTTTTAAAAATAGGGTTTTTAAAATATCCGTTTTGTGTTATTTTTATCCATCCTGAAATTAATTACCATAATTTAGACAGATCACAAAATATGGTGTCAGAAAACTTTTTTTTTTTGAGAAAGGGTCTCTCTAAGCTGCCCAGGCTGACCCCAAATATCTGGGTTCAAGTGATCCTCCTGTTTCAGTCTCCCAAGTAGCTGGCATCACAAGCATGCACCACTGTGCCCAACTCTAGGAAAAAAATTTTAAGTTTACTAATGTGAAAGTTTATTTTCCTAATGTGAGCACTGAAACTTTTACTGATTTTACTACTATATACCAACCTCTGAAAATCTCTCCTTGCACAACAACTAGCCTGATGTGGGGCTTTTACTCTCTGACTACTAAGAAAATATGAAAGTGCATTTCATTCTGGTAATAAGTTGACTTATGAGACAGAGTAGAGAAGAAAAACCACTTCATCTTTATCCAACAATTGAGAGATGCAGGTTTACTAGGAATACACATGGGAACATTTTTTTTTCAATAAACCATATAACAGTTTTTAGACTTTTACTTAAATGTTACCCAACCTTGAAGGACATGAGAAATTCTGAACTCCATAAACTGAGGATGACCATATTTTGAGAAGGACAAATTTGCATTTGATTTTGGATTTTCAGAATATCACACAGTTGATTTATGCATCATTTTCCAAAATGGGACAGCATGATGCACTGTGATCTACATGTTATTAAGGATTAAAATATGGATAAAAAAACAAAGAGAAGCAAGTGTGCGTGCATATGTAGATGCACACACATAGTCTCTGGTGGAACTACTCAGTAAAGCGATTAGAAGATTCCCAGCCAGAAAAGAATCTTTAGAAACCAAAGGCTGAGCCCTAAATTATATCATTGGAAAGAAATAATCCAATAAAAAAATGGACAGTGAATTGCAAATTATATAAATTGTGTTAAAAGCCTATAACTTTGGGTCTTAAATATTAAATGTGGTAATAAGGCAGAGAATTAACTATGAAAAAAGATAGTTTACAATTTTTCAAAAATTAAAGAATTACAATAGATACACAGGATTCAGGAAGGTAATGTGCTGTAAAAAATAAGCATGTGCTTATTAGGAAGGCAATTCATTAAATGGCTCTATATTTTTAAGGGAATTTTAAAATATACTCCTATTAGATTTGGATCATCAAGGCCATTTTATCTGTTAGTCATTAGAGTCCAGTGCCAATGGGCTGTAAGATTTTTAAAGGTCTACAGAAATTATTAAAACTTGAAAAAAAAAAAAAAAGAAATATTGGCTCCAAACTACAAAATGAAAGCTGCAAAATGGAAGTTAATAAATGCTTAACTGAAAATCTACAAGAATAACATTACATCAACTAGTCAACTGCAACTCTACTTTTATAATTGCAGTATAAATTATATTTAATGTGGAGTATGGGTGGATTTTAATTTGTTTGATATATTATACATGTAGAGTGGCCAAAAGTAAGAGTACAAGGCCCCAGAACTACCTGGAATAACATCAATGTGATCAAAACAAAAATTTGTATTTTCCCAGAGACATTGGAAGTTAAACAGAAAATAGGAGAATTAGGAATGTCACTGTTAAATACTAAAACAGTAGGTTTTAAAGAAAATAACTCCCACCCCTCCTTCCTAAGAACAAGCAATCCTGGCTAAAATCTTCACCTCCATTCCTCTGGATTAGAGACTAGTGCATATTAGTGTGTTTCTATTGTTGCTGTTGATTCTAAAAGCAATTTTGCTCTAAAATAGGTGCTGTTAACATCTCATTGTGAATCTGGTTAGGAAATCCAATTGCTGGACCCTGAGGGGTGATGTCAAGTGGGTGAGCTGGTTTAGATCAAGCCAGGCCTGACTGAGATGTGCTATGATGAATGTGGAAGACATGAATGTACTAGGTAGAGAAGTTTGGTTTGGCACTAACTCTAGATTTAGATATCCTTATCTGATCTCTCTTATTAAAGGAAGATGATCCATTTCTTATTATCTGCTTATCGCCCAACAAATAGGGTAATATAATACATTAGTTGTTCTCTGGCAATACAATTTTACATTCAGTAGACATAATGGAGAAAGTGTAAAATGATGTTCTTAAAAGACTGTTCTCTCTGTTCCCCCCCACAAACGCATACTTAATCTTCAGAAATTAAGCCAAAGTTTATGTTATATTAATTGCTGGCTTTGAATATCTTCAACAGCTAAATATAATGAAAGTGTAGCTAGTTTTTTACCAAGTATAAACTTTATTCTTCAAAACTATACATCTCTGGGAGAATATTCTGTTTCATAGGCATTGTATCTCTGACTTATACATTAAAAAGCATGAATTGAAAAATCAGATGAAGTCAATAATTGTGAAATAAGTGACCATGAATAGGTCTAAGAGTTCACACACTGAGATTTTTACCTTATAAGGTAAGTTTAGTCATAGGAAATACTAAGTGCCCCAGGAATGATGAACATTCTGATATGTTCATAAATCACAGATTGAACAATAAAATAACCATTAAAGAAAAATACAAATACATTATGGTGAACTTCATTCATATCTGTGTCTCCTCTTTTTCCCATATATTTTACTTAAGCCAATTTAAGCTTTAAGTTCTTCAGTTATAATTCAAGTATAAGTTCTTTGCTCAAATTAGAAAGTCATCTATCACTGATAGAGAAAGAATGTTCACAAACAACTAAGACTAAAGAACTTACTCATTTTGATGCTCTAGATAGTACCTAGGGCTTCATGCAGGATAATTACATGTTCTACCACTGAGCTATACCTCCAGTCCAATAGGCCATATTAGACAAATGTAAAACTACTGTTCGCTTTGTTGTTGTTATTGCTGAGTATTGAACCCAGGGACATTCTACCTCTGAGCTACACACTCCTCCAGCCCTTTTTTAAATTTTGAAACAAGGTCTTGCTAAGTTACTGAGGCTGAACATGCAATCTTCTAGCCTCCATCTCCCAAGTACTGGGATTGCACGTGTGTACCATTGTGCCATGCTTGGGCCACTTTTTGTTGTGGTTCCCAGAACTAAAATTTTTCTTCAATGTCAAAGTTGTCTTTATAAATGCAGTCACAGATACTACTATATATGCTTTGTGCTGTTCTTAATGTTCCAGGGGTGTGAACCCAGAGCACAATAACAGAATAGTATTCCCTTTGGAAGTGGAGCAGAGGCACAAACTAGATGATGGAGATCAACTATCTGCTTTCCCTCTCTGAAGGGTCTCACCTCTAGATTTCCTCACCTCTTCCTTTCCCTGTAGGGCTGCCTCTCCATTTCCTTACTCTCTGACATCTTCCTATTTCTTTTCCCTCCTTACTTTAGGCCTAATCTCTTCCACATTATCATATGGAATTTTCCTACTATGGGGGGAGGGGGTGGCGGAGAGGAAGACTTGCTCGTTCGTTCAACACATTTTTATTGAGACCCATCACAGCCCTGATGCAGGGCTTGGCAGTGAATATGAGATTTTAAAAAAATTACCTGCTTTCATAAATCCCAGAGGATAAAAGAAAGTCACTATTTCAGTTCTTGAACAAATGGGTGAACTATATATAAAACAACCCTTCCTAGCATTAAGGTTAATCACCTTTTAGTTCATCCTTTGACATTCATTTCATAGAATATATAAAGATATATATCTGGTTATATATCTATATTATATATAGAGAGAATGAACATTCTATAAATGAACAATGAATATATGTTCATTTATAGAATGTTCATTCTATAAATGTGGTTCATATATATGCTCATTTCATAGAATATGTATAGGTATAATGTGGTTCATATAAATGTTCATTTATATATCCAATATAATTTATATTACAAGTGTATGTAAATGTACAGAAAAGTTTATGAATAACAATAATATAATAGGTTCACTATTTTTCATGTGTAAGATGTGTATAATCATGCAATACATATTCAGTAATTTTCTTTAAGCATTTAATAGATCACTTTTTCTTGTTTTTGTCTTTAAGCAAAATGCTTCCATATCAGCACATACAGATTTACAGATTTATCTCATCTTTAGCATAGATGTACCCTGCCCCTCTTGAGAGGATATTCAAGGTTGCTTCTGAATTTCAGTGTTTCAAACAATGAATCACTGTCTTGCACATGTCTTTTATATAGAAGTGAGGATGCTCATGGGATAGATTCCCAGTTACTAAGTCAAAAGAGATGGTTACATTACATAAGACAGATGCTGCTGCCTATTGTAGGATGTTCTTCAGCATCCTGAGAAAAGTTTCAAGTGCAAGAGAAAACAGTGTGTTCTAATGTGTCTCAACTACAGCTGTATTGCCCCTTTATCAGAAGCAGAAGTCTCTGTTATCACCTTACCAATGAAAAATCAGCATTAGAACAAAAGAAACAATTGTGTTCATCTAGGGGGCAGGATGGGAAAGAATGAGGAATCTGAGAACAGAACTTTTACACTTCCCTTTTGTACCATGTGGATCATTTACATTAGGCAGATGTTCATTTTATTTAAAATTAAATTTAAAAGATTATTGGCCATGAAAATATTTTCCCTATATTCTCCCAGTCATAAAGCTTCATCCATCAAAGATAAGTGACAATTAAAAAAAATAAAATTTAATTAAAGAGCTGCTTTTGGAAACTTTAGGGTAATGGGAGTTTATCCAAGGAATCAATTGCTTAAAGAGGCAAAATTAATGAAAAATAAATTTAAATTTCCTTTTAACCTCAATCCTGATTTGTTTTCAAATCAACAGACCTAAGTTGAGGACAATTAAGCTTAACACAGGAGTTATTGGAAAATCAATCTTAACTTTGTTAAATTAGCTGAGTGACTTCCTTATCTATTTATCCTACCCCTTCTTTGTATGCATGGATACCTTAGTTCTTAATTTTCCCTCCTGGCATTTATTATTATTTTGTTGTTATTATTATTATTATTATTTCGCTTTTCTTGGTTGAGGTCCAGAAGCAACTTCATGAATAATAAACAAAAACCTGAACATGATTTGTCCCATGATAGTCTGTATGGTTTCACTGTGCATAAAGTACTGCAATGCCACTAATCACAAGAGGGTTAGTTCTGAGGTAAACTCTACTTTGTCTAGGTCCCAGCTTAGCTTTACAGCTACTTGCTAGCCTATGAGACTTGAATATTCACGTGATTCTTAAAGTTAAACAGACAATTTCCCAGAACAGTTCCTACTTAACCTGGTTATCCTGGCATAATTCTTAATAGGATCCCCTTTCCAATCTATCCAAGTTTGAAAAATAAGTTACCCAGTTACTATATACCAAGGGGGGAAAATGGCTCATATCCCAAATCTGAGTTTATTCCCTTTTACTCCATTTCATATTATATTCTCAGATGCCAAAATTATAGAATGTTGATAGGATAACACTGGAAAATATAATGATACCTAAACAGTCTCTAGGAAACTAAAGGTCACATGCTAATGGTACTGCAGCAGGGTTCCAGCTATGACATGGTAGGAACTCAGAACAACCTGTTAGGTTGCACTTTTGTAACAAACAAGAGCTGTATCATACAGAATTGAGAAAGTATGTGCTTCTGTGTCTCTGCTTCCTCCAAACTGCCCTGATTAGGACAAAAAGCCTTCAGACAAGGAATCTAATAACCCATGCACTGTCAATTATCATGGATTAACTAAAATTCCAATGCAATTAAATAATTTGAGCATTTTCATGAGGTAGCTTTTAACCTGCCCAACAAAAATTGATTTTAATACTTTGATAAACTTAGGCTCTTAAAAAAACCTTTGGTCTGATGTAGCTTTCTGAGCTTATCACTCTACTAGCTTCTATTCTATCATCACAGGAGCTCACTTATCTAATATTCTTCAAAAATCCTTGACATTCCCAGGATTTTGTTTTTCTATTTCATAATCACTTTGTAGCTCCAAGCTTTTATTCCGAGGTAGAGTTAATGGACTAACAGACTTTAATTAGGTTGGAATCATGTATTTAATTAAAAATGAGAAGGAAGTTGACTGAATTGGAATGTACCATAAAAGATGGCTCTGCCATTTAAAAAATGATAGAAGTAGCAGAAATGAAGGTAGGTTATTTTTTTTTATTTTTTGTTTGTTTTTAAAAATGGCTATTATCATGGCTCAGATCTGATATGGTGTGCTGAAAAATAATCTCTTCTTTTTCACAAGCACTCAGTTGACATTCTTATACAAATATTTAAAACTATGCATTCTTTGAGTTAAAATGGCATTGTTGTACTAGTACTTCTGTGGAATGTTTGCTTTGGCATTTTAGGTTCCAATCACAAGTTGCTAAAAATATCAACTCCTACTTTATCTTTCCAAACATGTTCTGCATTTTATTTGATTATAAGTGTCTTCATATGTAATTCTAACTCCAAAGAGAATAGATTCTCCCCCTGCCTATGTTTTAGCTGCCAATTTGAAGAACCTTACCTCTGTAGTCTTCATAGTCATCTTTAATATCCTCACCTATACAGCAAACCTGGCTGCTGATCACCTACACCCATACTTGTCCTACCAGGTTGATCTTTGCTTCTGTTCTTTTCCTTTTTTTATCCTAAAACCAATGATAAATATGATCATCTGATATCCCTCCTCCAAGCTGCAGTATAAAGGTGCCTACTTTAGTCAACATTCTCACTGCTGTGACCAAAAGTACCTGATGACCACAATTTAGAGCAGAGAAGATTTATTTATTCACAGTTCTGATGATTTCTGAGGTTTCAGTCCACGTTAGGTTGGGTCGTGTCTGAGGAGCTCAGGGTAAGCAGAGAAAGCAACGATAGGGGGCAAGAAACATATATAATCCCCAAGGCCTTAACCCTAGTGACCCACCTCCTCCAGCCAGAACCTACGTGCCTATGTTACTACCAAATATATCCATTAATCCATCAATGAATTAATTATTGAAGAGATTAGAACCCTCATGATTCAATTATATCACCTCTGAACATTTTGGCTAGTGTGTGAGCTCTTCCAGGGGACAGTTTATAAACAAGCCATAACAGTCCCTAAATACAACCTAACTCCAATAAGGACATAGTGTTTTAATGTGAGATCTCTTTTGAAACAGCTGCCCATACTTTCTTCCATTGTTGAACCACATAGCAACAGCCAACCAACCTGAATGTAAATGAGAGACACTGGTAAGATAGGAGCAATTGTCATGACCCAGTGGAGCTTCTGTGTGGACCTGTCCTCTTGGTCTGCTGCTGAGGCACAATTCTCAGGCTTCTGTCCTGGTTCTGGTTTTGTTGCCTTCTTTTTTAAGAGTTTGAAACTGGAATCTTGAGCTATGGCTATAGTCTCAAACTCTACTTTGGACCGACTTCTAGTCTAAATGTACCC
>PVLC010013563.1:0-41532 GCA_004027655.1 Graphiurus murinus | reverse complement strand
AACACAAATTTATGTAGTAAAGCCTTCCTTTGGCAATGGATTGGTTATCTATGTTTTCTTCAATATATTTTAAATTAGTGTAATAGAAACTCCATTTGTTCAATAAACTAACACTACTAGATATATTTTGGAATGTATTAATCTCACCATTACTGGTACAAACATTTATAAAAAAGTTAAAAACATAATCTTACTGTTTTTATGTTTCTCCCTCTATCTCTCTACTTCCCTCTAGATGGAACAAAGTACTGCTTATAAAAGAGGTCGAAAGCTGGACGTGGCAGTGCACACTTGTAATTCCAGTATATTTGGGAAACTGAGACAGGAGGATCACAGTTTCAAAGACAGCCTCAGCTACTTAGTGAGATCTTGTTTCAAAATAAAGAATAAAAAATAGGGCTAGGATGTAGCTTGGAGGTAGAATGCCCCTGGGTTCAATCCCCAGTTCTGTTAAAAAAAAAAAAAAAAAGTTGAATTATTTATGAATGATATGAGAACTGAAATGATCAATTATCAGTTATGGAAATTTTAAGTCAATCCAGTGTGCCCAAATATAAGTGCAGATTCTTTCTTTAAAAACCAAAATTAATAATTTTACATTATTAAAATGTATACTAACATACTTTGTATTTACTACATTTAATTTTCCATATTTACTTATTTACTCATTTATTTTAAAGTGCTGAAGATCAAACCCAGAGTTTTATACACAGTAGGCAAACAATACCACTGAACTATATCCCCAGCCCCTTCATGTTTTTAAAATTCAGAGGTTTCAGCAGGAATTTTTAAAGTTTATTCTTCAGTATTAGAAAATAGATTGTGATAGAGACCACCAAGTTTTATGTCTTATCACTACATTAAATATTGAAAGATTTTTAGAAACTCATTATGCAGTCTGATCATTCTTAGTACTCATTAGGATACTAATATTCACAGGCAGTGAGGTTTACCTTTTGGTAGGGGTGTGGCTGAAAAAATTGTTAGGACAGTAGTCAGTTACATTCCTTGGGTGCTGTGATCTAGCAATCATCGTTGATATCTAATGAAATTATTGTATTCATCTTATATTACTGTAATTTAATTTATATGTATAATGGCATTTTCTTCTTCAATTAACATTGTTAAAGATTGAGAAGACAATTGCTTGACTCAGAGGAACATCCCATGATCAGTGGACTACCTATTACTGCTAGTATACAAATATTCCTTTTGAAAAATATTTAAATATTTCAAATTATCAACAAAGATCTCCTTGAGGATTTTATCCTGTCAAGATCTTCATGTATAATTTCAATCACTGTATAAATCATATAGGTTGAGCCATCCATACCCTGAGAGACATTTTTAAGACCCACTTGAGAATAAGTTTATTTTTAGTATTTTTTTAAATATTAACATGCTGAGGGGTATTATTAAGTATTCTGAGTGAACATGATCTTGATCTTAAAGACTAGAATAGTAGAGTCAGAACTCGAAGCTAAATGAGAAATAAAAATAGACTTCTTTTCTTTGAATTTGCATTTTTAAATTTGATTATTATCATATGGAACATCAAAATATTCCTAGTTAAACACAATTACTTTGCCATTGTTCTGGGATTCAGAGAACTAAAGAAGAAGAAAGTATAGATATATGCTTATAATGACATAAAAGGATATTATTATATCTGATACCCATTGACCATTTGCATGTAAAATAATGACTGTACATAGGAGAATTAGTTTTGGTAACAGATTTGCAACTTGAGGAATAGTTTTTTTTTTTCATTTTTGCTTATACAATATTTTTCCAATAATCTTGTTAAATGGATTTACTGTAGGCTATGGTAATTTATTGTAGGTATAGATAATGAAAACTTACAGGATAGACAGAAGGTAAGTCAGGAGGCAAGACGGGACCTCCTTAACTCCACCCCTAAAATGGCCCTTGGCTAACAAGTGTCTTAAGACATTCTCAACACAGGATGTCAATGTGGTCTAGGAGCTCAGGAGAGAGTAAACAAAACCCACAGGTAAAGAACACTGGGCAATCTTTGTACATGCATGTGAATTTAAAGTTGTATCCTAACCCCAGGTTACTTTTGCCTAATTGTAATATCATTAGCATAGTGGTTTTGACACCCTGGTTGGCTTTTCTCCATGATGCATTTCAGGTAAGGGCAGGCCCATAAAAGATAAGATTATTTCTTATATAACCATACCCTGTAACCCTGTCAGTCATTCCTTCCACCACACCCAGGGACCACCCAGAATCCTTTCTCCACTGACTACCACTAAAAACACATGGAGGAACTGATGAAAGAAACAGCTCAATTTATGCTGTGTCCATGTATCTTGCTGTTATGTATAAGGAAGAGTGGAGATCAGGGTGGGAGCTGAAGGGAAGTACACTAAGGTCTGTGTGCATGTGTGTTTGTATGCCTGAACCTCACTATAAAGTATAATTAAAATGCACCAAAAATAGTATAAAAAAGATAACACACTTAAATCTGTATCTATCTATAGATACATATACATAGATACATCTATATAGACACATCTGTGTAGATCTATATAGGTAGATACACATGCCCATGTGCACACAGACACATACACACACACACTCACACACACATGCATGTGCGTACACATAGACCAGGACTGCAAACGAACAAGCAACAAAAATCCAGTCTATGGTTTGGTTATCACAATTGAGTAGTCAAGGTTTAGTGAGAAAATATATGTGCAAAAAGTAAAATATATATATATATATATTAGGATCTCATAAATTATCCCTGGGTTCAATTCCAAGTACAAAATAAGTAAATTAATTAATTCTTACTTTCTGTATTTAATATATTTAATTTCCAAGGGAGAAAAAAGAAAAAATATATATATTTAAATTTGGAATCTGCCCCTAATGAACTCTGAAGTCTACTGTGAATAACTGTGTGTGTGTTTGTGTACACATGCATGTATACATTGGTAGATTTGTGCATACAAAGTCTTGCACCTCTAACACCTCTTCATCTGCCCTCTTAAACCTTTTGAGTTGCTGAATTTCCTGTGAGCAAACCCAGACTGGCCTAGTGAAGACAGAGTGAACACTTGGAGCATGGGCAGCCCTACTAGAGGAGCCAGCTTTCACTAGTCTACACTCAGCAAGCTGGGCAGACTACAGATGCTTGAGTGAGTCTAGCCAAAATCAGCTGAGCCCAGTCCAGACCAGCAGAACCAGCCACTTCAGAACAGCCCAAGTTGATGACCAAAAAATGTGAGCTAATTAAGTGACTATTATACCATGTTTTTAGTTTAAAGTGACTTATTCGAAAACAAAAAAGCTAAATAGCAATGCAATTAAATACTAATTTTAAAATCCCACACAAAATTAATTTTAAATGTTTCTTAATATAATTTATAAAAATCTGAACTAGAAAAATTATTACTAGAAAGTATAATTTTTATTCTAAAATTCAAATTTTAGCATAATTTGTATATTTCTCCTTATCAGAATTGGTGTTAAAAATGAAAATGACTGCAGATGCAGAGCTGTGAGATAGAATAAGAAATACAAAAATTTGTTCAACTGGGATGTATGGATAGGAACTAGAATATAACCATATAATTTGGTTTGTCTAGAGCCGGTATAGTTTATGTAAGTATTCCCAATATCTTATCTATGTTAGCATTTGTCTCACTCCTCTCTCAGTTGTGTCTCAAATGAGACAAGAAATTATGTATTCTAGAACCTGGGAATAGGTAGCATGAACATGATAAGTCCACATAAAGATATCATCTATATGTAGCTGTCCCTAGGTAGGTGGCATCTAAGTTAAAACTCGGGTATGGATATTGTTTCAGTAAGCATTCTCACTACTGTAATACAAAGCACCTGACCACCACAACTTAGAGGAGGAAAGATTTATTTGTTCACAGTTTGTGCAAGGGAGGAGGCATACAGCATTATAAGGCCACCCCTTCCGGGACACCTCCTCAGCAACTAAGTCCCGCCTCCAACATGTCTGACTTGTCTCTGTGAGGTCTAGGGGACATTCTAAATCCAAACTATAACAAATCTGCTCAACATCTAAAAATATCAGAAACTTCATGATTTCTTTTTCTTACTATTTCAAATAAATCATCTACAAGAGTAACTTTATTGTAATGACTTGTTTAAAAATTTCCAGATATTTGATGTTTTATGTATTTCCTATCATATATTGGTTGCCCCAGATTGAATGATATCCAATATAAAGTATTAGCAAAGATGACATATTATCTTAGATCATTTTTATGTAAAATTAAGAATATGAAATAAAATATATTTCATTAATTGCTATTTTTATGAGTTGTAATTGTATTGAAATTTTAAACTTTTAAAGATTTTCACAATTCATCAAAATTTTAAGGTAATGAGAGGGGTGATAAGCTAATTATCTTCCTCTACAAAACCCTATAGAACACCTATTTATGGAAGTGAAATACTTCTTTATATTCTACCTTCCAACTGATTTCTGCTAGAAGAAGGGAAAGGAAAACTGAAAATTTATATGGTGGTAATTACTTATAGAAACAAACAAAATATTTTTCCATTTGAAGTATGCCCCTATCACCTTTGTAGCTATAGCAATGCATACTAATTAATTTAAACAGAGGTATTTAAAAGCATTGGAATTTTTGGTTAAAATAGAAATAAATATATTGATTATATCTTGAGTCAGTGCTATTAGCTATAGTAAATGCAAGTATTTCTGATTTTAATAAGAATGATTTAAACTGGAAAACTAAATTGAAGTTATTTTTGTTTTATCAACTTCACTTCAATATTTGAGGTAACAAAGAAGCATCAAACTTATGGAATGGACTAGAATTTGATTATGGGAAATATAAGAAAAAATTTCAGTATTTTTCTTTATCAAACAATGCAGTGGTTAGTCTGTTTTTATAGCCCTTTAAAGACATTATCATCCAGCCGGGCGTGGTGGCACATGCTTGTAATCCCAGCATTTGGGAGGCTGAGACCGGAGGATCCGGGTTTGAGGCCAGCCTCAGCTATCTAGTGAGGAACTCCGCAACTTAGTGAGACTCGGTTTCAAAATAAAGAATAAAAAAATAGGGCTGGGGGTGTAGCTCAGAGGTAGAATACCCCTGAGTTCAATCCTAGTACCATTAAAAAAAAAAAAAAGACATTATCATCCACTCACAAGTGTGAGCTATAAAACTGGGAATAATCACATGTACCTCAAGCTTTTCCTTTACTATGCTGCTGCCCATCTCTCAAATTCTGAAGATTTTTGTTTTATTTCATATTATGACCTTCTAAATATCTCGTAAGCCATACCTACCACAATCACCTTATTTTATTTTGACATGGACTACCTAAGCAGCTTCCTATCTTATTTAAATTCTCTCTAGTGTATCCCCAATCCAGTCCACCTTCTGTACTGTCAGAACTTTCTGATAGGCAAACATCAAAACATTCCAAAATAAGTGACATTCCTTAAATATAAATATTATTATAATCAACCTTGTGTTTCATGTTACTGTTTTTTAAACTATCTTTCCTAAACCACCCACAAAAGAACCACCTGGAGGGGATAATTGTTTAATATTTGTACTCATTATTTAGGTAAGATTTACTCCACATCTCATGGCTTTAAAATCTCTGGGGAATTTTTAAATTATCCTAAATCTGTATTTTAGTAGGTTTCCAAGGTGATATTTACATAACTTGTGAAAAATCTCAAATTTAAAATGAATCAAAGTTTAATTATATTTTTCTTGGTATAAACTAAGTGTAGTGAACTAAAGAATATCACTCACCACCAAAATACAATCTATAGACTACTTTCAGGAAAACATATTGTTAACTTTTACAAAAAAGAGAATATTAATGATGTGATTAAGTTAAAGTTTTAACCCAGCAACCCATCCTCTGGGTATAAACAGTTCCAAAATGAAATAAAAATCTCCTGAAGATATCTGCACTCCATGTTCATTGCAGTATTATGCAATTTATTGATATATGGTAACAATCTAGGTATAGTCAATGGGTAGATGGAATGAATTTTGGAATATTGAGATAGATAATAAATGGTAGATAGATAGGTAGATAGATGACAGATAAGTTAGATATTAGATAGATGATAGATAAAGATATCCACCAATACATACTTGCACACAAATATGTAATGAAATGTAAAGAACAAATTTGTGTCTCCTAAGCTAAGTTTATACTAATTTGAGACAGCAGTGTTAAGAAACTACTATCCCAAGTTTCTTTTCATGACTCTTTTGTTAGATTTTCTGGGGTCACTCATCCTATTTATTTCCCCTGAATATTTTATATTGTTACTACTAAGATGAAAATCTCTGCTTTTGAGGACTTGCTTTAGACATCATCTAATCTAGAATACTTTCCCTGAGATCCACTGTGAAATGACTAACTGAAACATTTGGGTTTTCACAATTTTCAGATTCTTTTCGATGAATATTGATATTTGGTGTGCAGCTAAGAAAGCTAATCTCAACTCTACCTCTGCTAGAAGTAGACATTTTCTTTAGAAAAAAATATATAGAAACTGTGATAAAACTTATTCTTGTAAACTTAGTACATAAGTAGCTTACATGAAAAGATAATTCACTTGAGTCAGATAGAGCAATATTATAATACAACAATGTTCAGTGAATTATCATTACGTAATCAGTAATCTTAGACATTGGAACTCCAAATTATGTTGGGGAACATAGAACTAAACGGGTTTATAGATTTAAACTGTATTACTAAAATATTGATCCACAGGTTTGCCAAATTTTTATACTACATTTTTATTATGAATTAACTGCTTGATGTGTATGGATTAAATTTGTTTATATACAGATTTTGAGGTAAAATTATGAGCAATATGGCAATCCCTTTATGGGTGTTCTAGATTTTTTGTCAAAAGGTACCAAATTCAATATAAAATTAATATTGTATACCCTACCAAACCATATAAACTATATAGCTCTTGATCATAAAATTTAGTCAGGATGGACTAGGCATGGTGGTGCATGCCTATAATCCCAGTACTTATGAAGTTGAAACAGGATTGGATGTTCAAGACCAATCTCGGCACTTTAGGCAGACTCTTGGTGACTTAGCAAAGTCCTGTTTCAAAATAAAATAAAAAAATTAAGTAGGGCTGCAGGACAAGTTAAGACATAAAATGCCCCTGGGTTCAATCACTAGTAGAAAAAAAATAGTCAGAGTGTCATTTAATATTATTGATTATGGGTTTACATAAAGAGAAAATGCTTTTAAATTCTAATGAAAGTAACTAGTAATATGTACATAAATAAACACCAGATTTCCTTAATTGATTCAGATAAAAGAAGATCATATGAAAAGGCTAGAGCAAGGAATTTTCTTTTGTTTTTGCCAGGGAGTTGTTACCTGTATGTACATGTTCACACTTGTGTATGTGTGAGCTGTGTCAATTTGTAGAAAGTGAAGTATATATCTTGTTATCTTATAAGTAACCTTATATTCAAGATAAAAGGTTTTACTACATGTAAGAACAATAGAAACACCTATCACATATCAAGAATTATGTTAGCTATTTCATGCATATTCCCTACATAAATTTCTCCTAATACTTCTGAAGTAGGTTATCTAATGTCACACAGTTAGAGAAGAGATGTAAAAACATGAGGTCAGATTTTTAGGGTCTGTAATATTTATCATTGTGAAAATGGCTATTGCCTGCCAATTCCTGAGTCGACTTTTGTGACATTTTAATATCCAGCTGGGGTGACAGGGAGCCCCCGGCAAGTATGGCATCCTGACTCACTTCTCTTACCCTCACAGAAACACAACCAGAGCTGTTGAAACTGGATTCGGTCAGAACCTCCACAAATATGCAAATGGTTTCCACATACTTTCCTGTTAAAATTCTTGGTTTCTAATTATTGATTTCAAAATGATACCAAATAATACACATATATTTTAGTCAGCCATGATAGACTAATAGAGAACCAAATTTATCCTGGGACTTTGCTCAAATATTTCCCACTCTTAAGCTCATAAGCCAAAGATATTTTTTTTGTCAGCACCATATTTTGAATGTTCTATCAATAAATATACTACATTAAACTAATTAACTAAACCAATGGCTGATTTTTAAAAGGAAATAGACTTCGCGGCCAGCCTCAGATACCTAGTGAGGTACTCTGCAACTTAGTGAGACTCGGTTTCAAAATAAAGAATAAAAAATAGGGCTGGGGTTATAGCTCGGAAGTAGAATGCCCCTGAGTTCAATCCCAGTACCGCAAAAATAAATAAATAAATAAATAAATAAATAGAAATAAACATAAATATTAGAAAGAAAATGAAGAACGTATAGTGTTCAAGATGACCAATTTCAATTGACTGCATAAAAAAATTTCAATCATTGGTTATGTAAATTGGTAATTTACAAATGTATATGGTTTGAAGCATTCCTCTGAGTATATGGCAACAATACTGATGACTCAGTAGTTCATTTTCCTGGGAGATTCACTGCAAAAACCCTAGTGGATGCCTGAAACCATGTGTAGTTTAATTTAATATTTTTTCCATTTCAATTTAGTAAATAATACATATGCGACCATATATATATTTATTTTTATATATTTTATATTTTTATATATTATTAAATATATATATATATTTTTTTTCCAATTTGAGGTGGGACAGTAAAACTAACAAAGAGTTATTTTCTTCCTTGGTACTTCTTTGAACAATAGAGGATTAATTCCTACCACAAATCTTAGCAATTTCAGCATATGTTTCTTTATTTCCTTATTGAGTTGAGAAATTTCAACACTTCACTTAAATGAAGCATATAAAGGCTTCACTTTGAACCAGACATGGTGGCACATACCTGTAATCTCAATGACTCAGGAATCTGAGACAGGAATATCATAAATTTGAGGGCATCCTAGGAAACTTAGCAAGACCCTATTTCAAAATAAAACAAAGAGGACTAGGGATACAGCTTAGTGCCAGAGTGCCCCTGGAGTCAATCTCCAGTACAACCAAAGAAAAAAGACTCATCATATCATATCAGCATCACCACTGCTGCACTTTGGAGCTATTATTATTATTAAGTAAATTATGTTTTACTTGAATGTGAACATTGGGTACCACTTAGTTTATCTTACAACCACAATGGCTGCTACATGACTAGTGGGCAGGCAATTTGTACCATGTGGATATGCTGCACAAAGGGGTGGTTCATGAACTGACAGGAATGAAACAGGACAATGTGACATTTCATTCAGAACACCTTGCAATTTAAGACTTGTGGATTATTAATTTCTGGAATTTTTCATTTAATTTTTTGTACTCTAGTTAATACTAGGTAACTATAACTATGGAAAGTGTGTAGGGGGCCTACATGTTAATAGCATCACTATTAATAACATTAATAACATCAATAGCATCTGTGTCTGTGATGATATGTATAACTTTGAGAGCGTTTGCACATGCTGTTTGACATTTGTTACTGTAAGTGACATCTTTATTTCTTCAGCTGGCAATACAAGTCTCATAGGAACATGTAGAAATTGCTTATATTTTTGCCTGTATATTCAGGTCATACTAACTCATTTTGCAAAATTGGACACATGATAATGTGATCTTAATCAAGGCTGAAGAAATGAACATAAATCTGAAATTAAATAAAGATTATTTCATAGAAATTAGATAAAACCTTGAAACATAGCTAGTTCAATGTATGAGCTTTGCATATGTGTCATTCTTCTAACAGAATACTCTTCTAGAGGGAAAAAAAGTGTACCTATAGAAATTTACAAAAATGAACAATATTATATACAGTTAATTTTCATTATTCACAGTAGTTTGTTCTCTAATATTTTCATGAATACTGAATTTTTAAAAACTGAACAATTGTTCCTAGAAGTACAGGGTTGTATTGCTCTGAGCCTCAAGTCATAACATTGGTATCCATCAACCAAAATGTAATCTTGTTTCATATGTGTTTTTCTTTTAGGACACTTTACTTAACACACATTGTTGATTCATTAGCAGTGAGTTCATGATCAACAGCACCATACATGTATTAGTTGCCTAGGACTGCTAAAACCAAACACCACAGGTTGGGTATTTTAAACAGACCCATGATTTTTGCCATGGTTTTGAGGACCAGAATTCTACAATGCAGTCATTTGTTGTTATTCATAGATACCTAATTTGAGAATTCATCTACTCTACTCACTAAAGTTTATTTATAATCCTTACATCAACATTCACAATGCACTTATAGAAATGTGCAGAGTGTTGAAAAATTTAAGTCATTTTGTGCACATATACTGGCTCCAGTGGAATTGGTGACGCTCTGTCTTCTTGTTTCAGTTCTCATACTGTGAACAAATGTCCCTTTCACAGTCCATAGAATGCCATATTTTTCAATTTTTTGTACATTTTCTTGGTAATTTTCTTGTTTTAAGCGACTCCAAGCATATTGCTAAAGTGCCACTTACTGTTCATAAGTACCAGAAGCCTGTGATTTGTCTCACAGACAAATATGTGTGTTAGATAAGCTTGCTTCAGGTGTGAGTTACTGTTATGAACTAAATCACATATTCCTCCATAAAAATTCACCCCAATGTGATTGTTTGACCACAGGGTGTTTAGAGAGGTAATTAAGATTAAAGGAAATCATAACGGTGGTTCCCTGATCTAACAAAACTGGTGCATATAAGATGAGGAGGAAGCCCAGTTGTAGTGGCGTTCACCTGGAATCACAGTACTAAGGAGGCTGAGAAAAGTGGATTGCAGGTAAAGACCACCCTTAGCAACTTAGTGAAAGTCTGTTTCAAAATTAAAAAAATAAATAAATAAAAGTAAAAAGATCTGGGGTAAAATGTCCCTGGGTTCAATTCCTAGTAGTCTACCTTGATCTCAACTCTTACCTTCTTGGTTGTAAAAATTTAAACCAAATAATATAAGTATATATCCAAACAATGATCAATCACATTTGAGATTCAGAGAATTTTCTGTTGTTCATTACCAAAACAAACTATACTACTTATACTTTTGTTGGTATGACTGATGAGGTAGCTTAGGAATTAAAATGTTAGGTAGAAGGAGGTATCGGGAGGTTTCATAAAAATATAGTTTTAATATTAGCCTTTTTAAAAATCTGGAGAGTAAAGCTTACTCCACCCCTTGGAAGTTTCTCTTTGTCTCTTTTACTGCCAAACTCCAGAGGAGTCAAGCCCACCTAAGCAGCACACACCTGGAAAGAGGAGGAGCCAGCTTTTCTGTGACCTGCCCTCACCTGGAGCCCACCTATCGATCACCTGAAACCTGAGAGAGAGGGGCTGGAAATGAGGACCCCGCCCTCTCTTATATTTCCCTGGACTTCCACATGTTCTCTCTCTTGCTCGGGGAACATGCCCTAGGACTTGGTGGTCGGGGACCCCTTTCACTCCCCTTCCTTTTCCCCTGCATCCCAGTTTTTCCTTAAA
This sequence comes from Graphiurus murinus, assembly GCA_004027655.1. NCBI lineage: Eukaryota > Metazoa > Chordata > Mammalia > Rodentia > Gliridae > Graphiurus > Graphiurus murinus. Next base: position 30,037 of record PVLC010013563.1, on the reverse strand, counting down.
ATAAACCTGCCAGATGTTGTGACTGATATGTGTTGAAATTCTTTTCTTCGCAATATCAAGAACCCGAATTTATTTTTTTGGGAACACGCGCACCCCATCACATGACCAAAATATCTCACAAAAACAACCTAGAAGAGGAAATATTTATTTATGTCTCATGGTCAGAAGTCTCAGTCCCTGTTCAGCTGACCCCATGGCTTTAGGTATGAGGTAAGGCAGAAACATTATGGAGAAAGAGTGTGGAAGAGGAAGGTTACTCAAACATGAAAGAAGGAATCAGAAGCACAGAGAGAGAGTCCCCAAGGCCACACTCCCACTGACCCCCTTCCTCTGGCCGTGCCTCACCTTCCAATCACCCTGGGTACCTCCCAGTAAGGCTAATCAAACCAGTAATGAATACACCAGATATATTAACCCTCTAGTGAGGCCAGAGCCCTCATAGTCCAAGCTTTTCACTTCTAAATATTGTCCTATTACCTGATACATGAGCTTTTTGAAGAAGATTCTAGATCCAAACCACAACACCAACCAACCAAACAGCAAGCAAAATCCACACCCTAGTTACTTTTATCTTGTTTTTAGATTATATTTAAGAATCAGGGAAGGATTTTTTTCTCTATTTTAGAGACTTTCCACAAGCTGTCAAAGGGCAAAAAAGGGTTGATAAAATATCATTCTGCTTACATTTAATATATAAAATTACAAAAGCTTATTAAAAATATCTATTATTTACAATTATTTGTGCAAAATTTTATTTGCAAATAAAAGCTTATGTTTAGATTGGGAAATGCTATATTTTACAAAATAAATATATTTTGAATTATGTTGCATATTTTAGCATTCAATCATTGTGTATACCTGTAACTTAAAAAAAAAAAAAAAAACCTTGGTGAGATATTCTTATTGATTATAATTCACCCATCCTAGTGCTATTAAATACATTGTAGCAAATTGGACCAAATTTGGAAATATAGCTCTAATAATTCTATCAGAAATTGCCTTAAAATAGTGTAAATAATACTCTCTGTTAGGTCAGTAATAGGTCTTATTTGCTTGAGTGATATATTTTTATGCTTTCTCATGAATAGATTTCTAAGGATTTTAAGATAGTATTAGGTAATAATAAAAGAAATGGTTGTAAATTATAATAAAATTTAATGCATTTAAGATATTTTTAGTTTCTGGAGCACACAAAATTAAAACGTATATAAGATCTGCTCTAGTTACAATAGTAACCATTCTGTTTTTCTGAATCAATGAGTCACTTCAATCACTTCAATAGGGTTTAATAGAAAGATGGTGGGGTTGACATTTTTATAAATATTCCACCACTTGGCCAGAGGTCAGTTAGATTCCACAGAGGGAATTGCACTGGGCTGCCTGCAATGTACGCTTCAAAAAAAAAATCCCCTGCTGATTGCTTCACTTATCTTCTCACCTTCAGGGCAGAATTTTGTGTTACTATCCTTTTCCTAGATTCAAAAAAAAAAAAGACTATTGCTGACAGATTTATTCTTTTTAAGCATAAGATATTACTACTTACTGTGTGTGTGTGTGTGTGTGTGTGTGTGTGTGTGTGTGTGTGTGTGAGAGAGAGAGAGAGAGAAAGAGAGAGAGAGAGAGAGAGAGAGAGAGAGAGAGAGAGAGAGAGAGAGAGAGAAGTCAGAGAGAGAAAAGGGTTGGAAATATTTTTAACAGTGTCAAAATCAAAATGTACATTTCAGCAGTGTTAAAAATCACAGAGGTAGAGTAGCATGGGAGAAAAACAGTGTGACTTTGTCCCCTTGGGCCGCAGCTCGTTAGTCCTTCCAGCTTCCTTTGGGCGGATGATGCATCTGAGGATCCCTATGTGAGTGGGAGCGGGAAATAAACTCTCCCTACAGCTCAGGGCATAATTTACGCCGCTGCTTCCCCCACTCTAAGAAGTTCTCAAATCATGAGAAATAGGGTCATTTCTAGAGAAGGAAAAAAAAAATACAACTCATATATTTAGTCTTGGCTTTCACAGAGACAAAAGTACATTTTCTTCTTATGTTAAAATAACAGGCTTATTACAAATCATTTTAAATCTAACTAGAATTGTTTTTCAAATATGTAAAAGCATTTCAAATATATACATACATATATGTTATTGAGAACATATTATTTATATAACTCTATTATCTAGTATACAATGTTAATTATATTAAAATATACTTATTTTAAATTTATTCATTTATAATATATATACTATAAATTATATACTACAGTTGAAGGTTATTTGAAATTAATAGGATAACAAATTCCAGCAAATACCTTTTAATTATTTCTCTCAGGTTATGCTACAGACTGAATTTTGCTATTCCCACCCCCACACACATACACTGAAACATTGAAACTTTACTCTCCCCTATCCCTGAGTGTCTATATTTGGAAATAGCGCATTTAGAAGTAAGGTTTAGTGAAGTGAAAAGGGGGGAGCCCTGATTCTATGTGATGGTGACCTTATTAAGAAAAGATATCAGACAGAAAAATTGCTCTCTCCTACTCTTTCTCTCTGTCTCTATCTCTGTTTCCAATGTGCACAAGGAGGTCATGTAAAAACACAGATGCCTACAAGACAAATATCAGGCCCCAATAGGAGCAGAATAAGTTTGAACTTTTATCTTGGCCTCTTGAATTCTGAGAAATATATGCTTTTTAAGCTACCCAATCTATAGTATTTGGTAATGGCAGTCTAAGCAAAATCCACAAAATATAAATGAAAATTAGTAATAATTCTGAAGGTGATATAGACAGAAGGTGTTCTTCCCACTATCATCACATAAGGATGAAAAAACCTAGAAAGATAAATGAGGTAGAGATATTTGTTTTGAGATTTTTTTTTTCACTAATATCATTGTACATACTTAGTGTATGTAAAATTTTAGTTTTATGTTTGTTTGCTTCTCTCTTTTAAAATCTTGCTTCTAATTACTACAAACAGTTTCCATGTTTTTTGTTTGTTTGTTTGTTTTTGTAGTACTGAGGGTTGAAACCAGGGATGTTCTACCCTCAAGCTACACCCTCAGTTTTATTTTTTATTCTTTATTTTGAAACAGGGTCTCACTAAGTTGTCGAGTGCCTCACTAAGTAGCTGAGGTTGGCTGCAAACTGGGATCTACCTCCCAAGTAATGCGATTACAAATTTGCATCAGCACATCCCACTTACATGTATTTTTAACCACCTACTCCTTCCAGTGGGAAAAACAAAAAAACAAGAATAAAGCAAAAAATATACATATATTATTTTTTGATACTGGGGATTGAATCTAGGGACATTCTACCTCTGAGCTACATCCACAGCCCTGTTTTATTTTTAATTTTTATTTTGAAACAGAGTCTCACTAAGTTGCTGATGCTGGCTTTGAATCTGTGATGCTCTTAGCCTCCCAAGGATTGATATTATAGGTATGCACCACCACACCCTGCTAAGATATACATATTCTACCCCCCAAATAATATGCATGTTGGAAAATATAAAAAGTAATAAAGCAGATGAGTTAAAAATTGAATGAAAATTCTAACCATTTCTCTTGTTATCTCAATAGCAGTCTTGAGAATCCCCTAGGGCACATACATCTTATGTGCGACAATTGATTCAATATACAAGTTAGTAACACTTAAGAAAAACGTTATATTTCACATTATACATCTTGGTTTTCAAATAGCTAAATATTTTTAACTGTGTACAGTACTCAGGATAAAATAGTTAAAACTCATTATTAACCTTTTCCTTTACTTCCAGACATTGTCTTACCATTCTTCACATTTCTGAAAGTTCACATCTTTTGGATACTCTCAACACAGGAAAACTTTGTACAAAATGATATATATGGATTTGAAAATGTAGAGTTCCTTTAATGTTTTTCTCCACACACAGTAAATGCAGAGGATGCTAGTTTATCACAGACATATGTCACTGAGCTGCAATCACTGAGTTAAGAGAAAAATGGGACTCTGTGGGTGTGGCATCTAAATAATGTAGCCACAGGAATCACTATGCTAATAATAAATAGTGTATCCTTAAATTTTAGACTTAAGACACATGAAAGGATATTTTAAGTGGATGAGCACTGGTTTTATTTAACTTCTAATGACAGTTTGCTCAGTGAATCAAATTATGAGATTTAAAATTGTATCAGAAGATAAGAAGTTTAAAAGTTTAAAAAGAAGCTTAAAAAGCAATCAATTCATTCTGCATGTCTTTGAAAGTGAACATGTTATCCTGTGCTGTATATTGAATTCCAGTCCTCAAAGTTTTGTGCTGAATCAGATCATAAATTAGAATGCCCCCCAATACATTTATGAGTTTTATGGCAATGAATGATGTTATCAAGAATTTATGAGGGCAAAATCTCTGCTAACTACATAGTTATTGCCTTTTTCAAAGGAATAAATCCTAGATATCTGAGTCTAGAAGTATAAAGTTCTTGACACTATAGGATTCATAACTGACAGGCACAGTTCCAGGGTCTTAATCATGGGGGGATGTTTTCCGGCTATAAAATGTGAAATTGGGCTGGAGAAGGAAGATTAATAGATCTCTTCTAGTAGTCAAGCTACATATACTTTTGATCACATTTGTGCTGTCCTAGGAATAAACTTGGACTTTCTCTTTCTTGAATAAACAATGGGATCTGTGATCCTTATGTAACATTCCTTCTGTTTAGAAGTTTACATATCCATTTTACTTAACTTGCAACTAACAAGTTAGTTAAACTATGCTCTATAAATTATACTAAAATAGCTGATGTTTATGTACACATATATACTAATTGATTAAATCATTTATACTTAGAGGAGAAAGGCAGATCTCTTGCTCAATTATTCAGATAATTTGGGTAAACATAACAAATTAGAGGATTGTGAAGTTCCACAATCATGTTAGAATCTTGGGAGTACATGGTAGTTCAGAGAAAGGCATTAGTTCCCAAATATAGAGAGTATACAGTAGCTAATCTGAAAGAGCAGAGTGCAGCTGAATCAGAATTGAGAGTATTAAACATTTGTATATATACATGCTGAATAAGTCAGTTTTATCTTATATAGACACTTGATGAAAAGCTAAACAAGAGTTTATTTAGCCATCTAAAATTCTGAATTCCATAAATATTGATTAATTGCAAAATACTATGCAATTTTTAACACAATAGGATAATAATCTTAGACACGATTAAATTAAAAGTATTGGGAATAGGTTTTTGAAATACTTAAGATATACACATGCAGTAAAACATGTATCATCTTTCCTATGTGTATCAACCATTTAAAATCCTTAATTATAATGAGATAAGTTTTTTTTTTTGGTATGGTGACTGATTATATAGATAATACATACATATGCTATATATGAGAGATAATAAATTTTTGTTTAAATGATGCCAATCATCCATCAATAATATAAATAATAATAATAAATGATGGTGAGGATATGGAAAGAAAAGAATGCCTAAACATTGAAAACTAGTGCAACCACTATGGAGATCAGTTTGGATGTTCCCCAAATTCTTAGGACCATTGTACCACCATATGACCTAGATATACCAATATGACCTTTGGTATCTATCCAAACCAAAGTCAAAATACTTTAATTATACATTCATAACCATGCTTATAGCAACACAATTCATATGACTCTGCCCTCAGGAAGACAGAAGCTACCTGTCTCCACGGACTATCAATATTTCCCTGTTTTAAGCCACTCTGATCTTACTAATGCATTTGTGTATATGTGTGTGTATGTGTGCGGATAATGTTTATGTATCAATCTTACAAGCAGCTGAAACAAAATATTCTCAGCACAGAACTGAAAAATTACTCAAAGATTGACAAATTAATTCCACAAAGAAATCAAATTCTGCACTAACACTCACAAATCTATAGCTTTAAAATCAGTAGCACAAATTTTTCTTGGCATATTTGATAATAATTCCAGTAGCTGGATATTTTTTAAATTTGATCAGATAATCTAGTTACATATACCTTTTGCTCCCTCTATCCCTACTCATGAAACATTGTTATTTTCAAGAGGTGAAGTGTCGTGAACTTTCACCTCCTTTTCTTGGATAAGAGATAGTATAACAAAATTGTCAAGAAGCTGCCCCTACTATTTTTTTAATTTCAAATTAATATTCTTTAAATTGAGAAATTGAAATAACATTTATTCTAATTTAAAAACAAATACTTGATTCAATGTTGATAATATATGATCAATGCTTGTATTCAATGAGATGTGAAAAGTTTTTTTTCTGAATTAAAGAAGTGGGTGTGCAGAAGAGAAGCAAGAGCTAAATTTAATGGGTATCTGAGATAAAATTAGAAATGTAGAATTTTGTATCCTACAGCTTCTTTCTCAAATGTGGTTTCCTATGAGTAACAACAAATTCAGGTAAATTTTCCAAATCTGAGGTCAGACAGCCTATACATTTCTTCTCAAGTTTAAGGAGGAGGCATGGGTTTAAACTGCCTAAGTAAATATTAACCAGTGGAAAAGTTGAGAATAGAATTTTGAATTAAGTAACACAAATTAATTGAAAGATATATTCCTTACATATCTGAAATTAGGGACTTAAATGGACAACTATAAAATAGAATTTTGAGACAAAGGAGAAAGTTAGGTTAACAACCAGTAATACATGTTATAACAAAAATAAAATAAAAAAACAACTGTTGCTAACTGAAAATATTTTCAGTTGAATGTACTCTGAACAAAATAGCTTTGTAAAAATTAGTCTTTTCTGCAGTAACTGCAATCAAGATTATCTATACCAGTGACATTTATCTTTGTTTTGCTCATAAATTGACTTGTTTGCATTTATGGATGAAGTATCACAGGAATGAATTATACGTGTTATGAAGATAAATTGGAAATATAACTTATTTTCTTAAGTATTCATTTATATACACATATAAAAATGCATGGATATAATTTAATATGCTTTAATTGCATTAAATGATATAAGGAATCACTACATGTACTCTACAATAGAATTCTTAGACTATTTATTCTCATTTTCTTTATAATTTTAAAGAGATACTTCATTTTTCTCAAAAGCAAATATGACTAAAATAAATCCTCACATATTTCTAGCAACCTCAATAATAAAAGCAAGTTTCACTAAACTTCTCAACTGTACTTCTAAAGCATACTTTAAAAATTGAAATAAAGCAAGATGAGCATATCTGATTAATATATTTTAAAGTATTATAGTTTTGAAATCTTCCAATGTGTATAAAAGAATGCTTTTAAAATATTCTGAGTTCTAGCCAGGCGTGGTGGCGCACGCTTGTAATCCCAGCATTCGGGAGGCTGAGACCGAAGGATCCGGGTTCGCGGCCAGCCTCAGCTACCTAGTGAGGCACTCCGCAACTTAGTGAGACTCGGTTTCAAAATAAAGAATAAAAAATAGGCTGGGGGTATAGCTCAGAGGTAGAATGCCCCTGAGTTCAGTCCCCAGTACCGCAAAAAAAAAAAAAAAAAAAAAAAAAAAAATATTCTGAGTTCTAAGTTAAAAATTAATGAACTTATAAGAAGCAACATTTGTATTACAAATTTCACTTAAAATAATAAGTGAATTTATAGCATCATGATTTCTTTTATTTTGAACTAATTCATTAAAAAACTTTCTTGAAGATATCACAAACTGGTATTTGAAAGATAAATAATGATCTAGATAGGATAAGTATAAAAGCAAAAATAAATATTCTCTTGGATAATACAAATTGCATATAGTTGAAAAACATACATAAGTTTGAATTGTGTATGTGTGTGTATATGCTTCAAATTGCAGAACAATAAGGAACAACCACTATCAGAAACTGAATCACTCCTAACTGGAACGTGGGATAAGATGTGAGTGAAATTGCCTTGGTGTCACAGTTCATGAACTGTGTACTTTCCTTATGTTTACATGTGGAAGGAAACAATTTTTTTTTTCCTAAACTCTTGCCTGAAGGAGAAGCACAGATTTTTTAAGTTCTCATTTCAGCAAAACATCAATGATTGACATTTTTGTCCTAAAGTACAGATTTGCTTCCCCATCAAATACAAACACCTTAGAGAAACACCTTAGCACATAATTTCTTTTCATTTTAACTATAAGTAGTACTTAACATATATCAAATCTTATAAATCAATAATAAATTCATAGGATATTAAGTAAAGATCTCTATTGTATATCTTTATATTTATTACTAATTAACTCACTTTGTGAAGAAAGAATTCACAACCAAAGTTAGATGAGATGTTTTTGTTCCTCTTTTGTAGGCTTTCAATATTTTTGAGAAATTCACTTATAATTGTGAAATATAAAAGATTAACTTCTATATTGTTTCTAAAGACATTAAATAAGGGATCTTTTCATTAGTCATTAGTAAGAACGGAGCACTAACAGAATATGTATGTATTTAAATTGTAATGAAAATCATTACAACAAGCAACTTTTTGTTTTTTAGTAATACGATTTCTAAAGTTTAACTAGTATGTGGGGAAAAATAACTTAATATTATAAAAAGTTACATCCTATAAAAGGGAGTTTATAAGTATAAATTTACATTGAGGAGGGTAAACTCCTAAAGCATACTTTTAAAATAATTTAGCTGGTAATTTATAGAATAAACTCTTAATATTTATTGACCTACAGTAATTTAGTTTAATAATATATTCACTTTAAATGGATAAGTCTGAATCTTTATATCATGTGCCATGAATTAAATTTGTGGTAAATTTAGAGGTTCATAAACTTAAATTTAGTACAAACATCTTAATAGCAAGTAGAATATATGTTCCTCGTTATTCAAAAATCAACATATGGAAACCAAGCATATTACCATTACATTAACTTTATGGTTTTCCATTCAAGGAAAATTGCTATCTAAATGTTATACTGTAGGTATAAACTGTATAACTCATGTTTATTTAATTTTTAACAAATAATTAAATTAAAATGATGCATTGTGAGTATATTATAAATAATGTATAACTATTTTGGTTCAGAGTACAGAAGACTATATTAGTAGTTGAATGATTTTGAGAGTATTCCTGGTCAGAAGAGTGAATATCAGCATATTCAGCCTATTTACTGATAACAGTAACTTTGAGGTCCCTGTTCAAAGATAAGCTCCTTCTTATATGACTTAATATATTTCCTTCCAGCAACAAAATGATAGCTAGAGTATTTTTTTCTCACTGATTATATGGGACAATGAATCTTTCTTTTTCCTATTTTTTTTCTAACTTTCACATATTCCTCATAAACCCCCAGCCAAGTACATATGTTTTATGTGTTTTCCAAAGTTAGTAATACTTTGAAAGTCAACTTACAATTCTAAATTAGATTCACTTAAGATACTGTGGCAGAAAAGTTATTCACTCAAATCTCTTAAATAGACTCCTGTACCATTGAATATTATTTCCTTAGCAAATAAAATTAAAAACATGCACCCTAAGTTACAAAAAGAAAAGCTTCATATTTTTGTATGTGTTTTTTCTTTTCACGGCTTAAGAGTAAAAATAAAATAGTACAAAGACATAATTTTTGCATAAGTTTTAAATTCAGGGCTTTTACTTTATACCTTTAGTGTATATTAGCTACAGCAATTGACAGTGTGGCTCCAGATTGTAAACTATGTGCCCATGAAGTTCAATTTGCCCTGAGCTCCATTTAGGGTGAGGACATTATTTAACACCAAATATTAACTTAAAAGAAGTCCAATCTTTATTCACTTTTCTCAGACAATAGTTATAAGGTTCAATTCCCTACTCCATGCAACATCTTTATTTCCTCTCTCTGCTTCTCTTCTTCAATCTGAAATTGCTCTCATATCAACCTGCATAGTAAGTTCCTATTCTTTGTTATCTACTGTTTAATTTTAACTTTTACTATCTGTAGCTATGTTTAAATTCCACTTGTTTATTACTGTGATTGAAAAGACTCTCCTTTTGTGGTAAACAGATGACAGGTTTGTGGGAAGATAGAAATTCTCATGCATTAAGTAATCTATTCAATTTTCCAACAGATAAATGCAAACTAAGATATATATATATATATAATATATATATTATATATACACAATATATATGCAATTATATATATATATATATTAGTCTTGAGAGAAATATCTAATTTCCCTTATACTTTTATTGATTTAGGGCTCCTAAAATTTGAGTTGTGGATGAGAATATTCATCCTGTAACATTTGCTTTCTGGTATCCTCTGCCTCTTCTCAGCATAGTCCTCTCCATAGATACGATAACTATCCCTCTAGAATCTTATATCTCCTCTTGACCCTGTAAGACAAATAAACATTACACAAATTAAATACAAAGCTCCAGAGTAATGGCATTTTGAGAAAAAGATAATGGCTTAATGAAAATAAGTCAATCCAGACAATAGGGGAAATTATTATGGTAGATATTTTTGAACAATAGGTTTTGAATTTAGTTGATTTTGTAGAAGTATTAAACATTGTTTAATTGAGCACATCTAAATATCTGTGAAAATGAAAGGACTTTAATAGAAATGCTAAAAATAAATCAGAAACATTTGTAGATTTATTATCCATTTAGAGTCTTTTATGCTTTCATAGACCACTTAAACAAAGATTTAACCTCAGTAATAGGCCTGATCATCTCTTCAGAAATCTTTTGTTCTAAAATTCTTAATATGAATGCATAATTGGCATTAATTGCCACCTATTTCTACAATCTGGATTCTTTTTTTAAAAAATGTACTAGAAAACAGTGGTTTTTACATCTCACTTATTCACAATTTTTCTGAAATATATAAATGGTATGAAATATGTAAATGGTATTTTTTTCTTTGTATGGAGGATTGAAACAGGGAACATTTTACCTCTGAGCTATAGCCTCAGCCCTTTTTATTTATTTACTTATTTTTGAATAAGGTTCATGAAGTTTCTCAGGCTGGCCTCAAATTTGCGATTATCCTGTCTCAGCTCCCAAGTACTAGGATCACAAGGGTACACCATCAAACTCAGCAGCATCTACCATTATTTTTGTCAAGTGGAAACTCTTATAGAACAAAAAATGCAAACCCAGGTTTCATGTACCATTATGTTATCTCGGGAATATACTGAACAGTGGTGATCCATCCTAACATTTTTACTGCCGATCTATAACCTTAGAATACTTCCCAACCCAATGGTGCAGTGACAATCTAAAGCCCAATTGGAACAGACATAAATGTTAAAAATTCTTTTATCTCACTTGCCTGGTAATACTAAGGGAATTACTCAACAATTATCAGACAAAATTGTGTATTGTTCAAATAGAGTGTGATATGAAAACATTTAAATTCTTTCTGGTTTAAGAAAATTTATAGCTATTTTCTGAAAGTAAGGATTAACAAATATATATGTATATATATAATTGCAATTGTTAAAATCTTTAGAATGTTTTCTTTTAAGGTAACAATTATTTCCATTTTTCTCATATGCTCTCTGATTAAAAAAATAGTAATAAAAAGCAATGATAACCAAGGGATAAGAGAGAAAATGAAGGAGCCTGGTAAGGAAAAATTCAATCTTCGAATATCACAAGACAAAAAATGTGAAGTTTTGTACTGAATGTGGTTGAAACAATCTATGCTATTTCCAAGCCTAAGAGTAATGGTAATAGGCCAAATTTATCTCCTGTAGTGAGGTAATACATCAGGCATTTCTGTATGATACTAGAGGTTTGATTGGATTTATTTCATTTGTGAAAGTAAGCTAAAAATGAGTATCTTTGATTTTCATTCAACTATGACTTTATATAGCAGTGTGTGGAGGGTATTGGGAATTTAATCTGGAGGCATTTTACCTCTGAACTATACCAGCCCTATTTTTTTTTTTCATACTGGGGATTGAACTCAGGGGCATTCTGCCTCTAAACTATCCCCCCAGCCCTATGGAGTGCCTCTCTAGGTAGCTGAGGCTGGCCGTGAACCCAGATCCTCCGGTCTCAGCCTCCCAAATGCTGGGATTACAAGTGTGTGCCACCATGCCCTGCTTATACCAGCCCTATTTTATTTATTTATTTTTATTTTGATACAAGGTCCCACTAAATTGCCAAGCCTAGACTTGAACCTGCAGTCCTCCTATATCATCGTCCCAAGTAATGGAGTTACAGGTGTGTACCACTGTGCCCTAGAATATTTTGAATTAAGGAAGTGGGAAGACAAGACCAAGCACTTGTTTTAATGGTCTTTCAGCCTCTGGTCAACTAACTTAACCAGAAAAATCTTCATACCACATTAGAGACTCTATCCTTCTCTCATTAGAAATTAGTTATTATTCAGATAAATAAGTAAAAGCACAAAGCAAAATAAGGTAAACACAAAAATAGAGATCTATAATTTAGACAAGTAAATATAAAATTAAAATTATAAAATAAAAATAGGAAAATATAAAGAAAAATAAAACAGATAAAGAACAAAACTACAAATTTTAAATACTTAAATTATAGTATGATATTTTGTATTTCCCCAGAATAATTGCAATAATAACTCTAATACCTATGATCTTTTCTCATCAAGAGCTGAGGTTTACTTTTTAAATCTTGAATCTGAAGATAAATCCATGACAACTTTGGTCAATGGATTATAGTAGGAAAGACTTATACGAGATACTTATATGTTACCTACAGGAAACTTCTAGATCCTGCTTCCTGGCTTTCTGAGGATCTAAAAATCTCAGGCTAGTCTGAAGAGAGAAGAGACCACGAGACGGGATGCAGAAGCACTCGACATGTTGGAGAAGAAGTAATCCTGGTAATTCAGCCATGTTGAGCCTTTAAATGACTTCAAAGCCATAACCACAATCTGACTTCAATTGTTTGAGTAGGACAAATGAGTTTACATTAGATAAATACCATCCAGGCACAGACATGAACAAAATGGTAATATTTTGAGCAATAGATGGCCAGATTCTATCTTAACTGAAGTGAAAAACTACACTTGGTATATGAAGTAACTAAAATTGATCATAGTCAGGGTGACAATAAAATAAATTAAGATGTATCATTAAGGAATTAACTAAGAGCTTAGTGACATGAAGGAGCACATAAAAGGAAGATGGACAAAATTGAATTCATATTATGTAGAATATTTAGACATGGAGAATGGAAGCAATGGCAAAGAAGAAATAAATGACTATGTAAGAGCTAACAGCTTTCCAAAATTGAGAAAGACATTAGTCCTGAAAATTAAGTTATTAATTACAATAAGTATTTTAAAAATCATATTCAGATGCATTGTTAAGGGGAGAATTGTGTACTCTAAAATGTGTGTTGAAAGCCTTACCTTCGGACCTCACAAGTGACTACATTTGAAGACAAGAACCTAAAAAATTGTAATTAAATAAGGCCTTTCGATGGGCTCTTGTCCACTCTGACCACAAATGGCTTGGAAGTAATCCTATTAAATGGCAATCTAAGACAGACATGTTTACTAAAGTGTCCTTTACTCATTTATCAATATTGTCTGGAAGGAATTAAGAAAGAAAACAAAACTACAAAATAGGAAATAAAATATTTGAATTGAGATGCTGTATTATTTGACTTCAGATATTTAAAGTCAGCAACTCTTAAAAGTAATTAATTTTTATTTCCTTGATTGCTAGTGATGTTGAACATATTTTTATATATTTATTGGCCAATTGTGTTTCTTTTTTTGAGAAGTGTCTATTCAGTTTAATGCTCCCTCTTTTTTTAGTGTTATAAGTTTTGAGGTTTTTTTTTTTTTTTTTTATATGTCCTAGATATTACTCTTCTATCAGAGGAGTAGCGGGCAAAGCTTTTTCTCCCATTCTGTTGGCTCATACTTCAGCCTCTTGATTGTTTCCTTTGCTGCACAAAAGCTTTTTAATTTGATGCCATCCCATTTATTGATTCTCGATTTTATTTCCTGAGCTTTTGGGGTCTTTGTGAGAACACCTTTTCTGGTGCCCATATGTTGGCGACTTGGTCCTACGGTTTCTTCTAGTAATTGCATGACTGCTAATCTAATTTATAGGTCTTTGATCCATCTTTAGTAGACCTTTGTGCAGGGTTAGGTTAGGGATCTAATTTCAGGGTTTTTTGTTTGTTTGTTTGTTTGTTTGTTTTGTTTTTCATATGGATATCCAGTTTTCCCAGAAACTTTTGTTGAAAATGCAATTCAAACCTACATTGAGATTCCACTTAACATCAATTAGAATGACAATTATCAAGAATACAAACAATAACAAATATAAGGAGATGAAATAAACTCTTATGCATTGTTGATGGAATTGTAAATTTCCTTTAAGGGAATCACTTTGGAAGTTCCTCTCATAACTAGCAATGGAATCATCACAGGACATAGCTATAACATTTTTCAGTATCTTTCTTAAAGAACCAGAGTCAGAGTACTATAGTTATACATACACACCCATGTTTATAGCAGCACAATTCATGATAGCCAAACTATGGAACCAGGTTAGGTGTCCCTCAAAAGAAGAATAGATAATGAAACTGTCTTTTATTCACATAATGGAATTTCAGTCAGTCATAAAGAAAAACAAAATTATGTCATTTGCATGAAAATGGATTGAACTGGAGAATATTATGGAAAGTGAGAATAGTCAGTATCAGAAAGTCAATGGTGGTATAATGGTGGTATATATATTTTTTCTTCTTTGTGGAAGGTAGAGTGAAAAATAGAAAATGTAAGGGACTTTAAGTAATGCTAAATTAGATCTGTAGAGAGTTGTGCAAGGTTATGGGTGGGATTTAGGAAGAAGAAGAAGAAGAAGAAGAAGAAGAAGAAGAAGAAGAAGAAGAAGAAGAAGAAGAAGAAGAAGAAGGAGAAAAAGAAGAAGAAGAAGAAAAAGAAGAACTAGAACAATAACTAAGGAAGGAGATAGTTCAAATAATACGTGACAGTATAGTTAGCAATGTCACTAATTTGTGTGGGGAGGGAGAAGTGGGGAGCTGAGTGGGATGTGGAGAGAAGTACACAAAGAACTGTGTGCATGTATGAATCACATTGAACCTCACATTAATGTATTATTTAAAATACACTTATAAACATTTTTAAAAAGTGATTAAGATAGTTTACTAGTCACTGGATTCACTATCAGCCGATAAAAACAGGAATGCTTGTTTAAATAATAACAATTATGAAACAGAAATTGAAGTAGAAGAGATCCAAACTACAGCAGTTATAACAGCTGTAGGTAACTATGGAAAAACCTTAAAGAAAAACAATAGAATAAAAACATGGAAGTACTTTTAAAGCAAACAAGCAAACAAATGTAAAAGAAAACCTAATTTAGTTCCAGGAAGAGTCTTAATTAAAACATAGATATGAAAATATAATTTTTGATGCAAAAAATTTAGATAAATGTTTATCAGTCATAAGGATGTTAAAAGGCCAAACATGAAGACTCAAAAGACCACTGTAAACAGGTGAAAATAGTCAAAGAAAATTGAAGAAAAAAAGAGCTAGAAAACTAAAGAATATGTTAAAAATGTCCATTCTGGTGCAATGAGGGGAACACACATTTTAAAAAAGCACAGAAGCTAACATCAAACCAGACACATCAGTTAAGGACAAATGAAATACAGCAGCTGACATTACCATGCATTTGAAAAGATCAGGTCAGATATATTTTATTGCAGATCAGATAAGACTATAAATTGCACACAAGTACTTTGAAGATCAGTTTGGCAACATGTAGGAAGTACGAATGTGTTAAGACTGTAAAACTCATCAAATCTGTTTCTGTATATATGACCTAAAGGCAGAGGTCAGTCCAGTGTCACTGACAAAAAGTGAATTTATTTGGCATTTCTGAAGAATTTTTCACAGATACCTATAATCTCAGAAGAAAATTCCCTGTGTCAGTTACAGCAGAAAGTACAGCTGGCATCATTGGGGTTTACTGTGGAAAGCAAAGCATGCATCATAATCCAAGCAGCTGCTTTCCAAGCAAAAATAATCCAGGTGGTACAAATATTTTGGAAAATTAGTTTGACCAAGACAGAAAGTGTATTTTTCTATATTTTTGAAGAACAAATAAATAAAATGTGAAGAAAATATTTTTATGAAGATGTTTTTATTATTGGATTGCTTGTAAATGATCTGAATAACAATGAAGAAATTTTAAACTCAGTGAATGCTATTCTATATTTGTGTAAACATATACATGCTGAAGAAATGCACATTTTATACTGAATCAGCAGTTAAATAATACTTCTTGATTTGAAAAAAGCCAAAGATAATTCTGTTTAAAGTAAGCATTAATTGGTTCCAAGAACTTTTCAGCAAACAAATATTGCCCTTTCAATGCTATGTCAGTATCTCCATTTTTTTATTTTTCCTTTGTGGATGCTCTGGTATAAATCTGTTCTTGTTTAGTTATCTAAAGCACAGAAGTGATCAGTATTTTGTTACACTATTGATGTATCTTCTGTAACTTTTTAGTCAGTTTCTCTGTAACATTGTAAGGTTCTTTTTGTCAGACCCTTAGGGCAAGACTGCAGAAACATGTCAGAAAAGTTTCTTGGCTGTGAAGTTTTCTAGTTTCTGAAAAACAACTCGGGTCTACTCAAGATCACTGCAGAAAGAGATGATATTGATTGATGAAAGTTTTAATGCCTCACATTTGTATGATTTCCTGATATTTTAATTACATATCTCAATGCATCTTTTGACAAAGAATGCATTAAGCCAACAGAGAAGTTACATCCAGCTGGTTTTCTGTCAGGTTTTAATAACATTCCTTGCATCTCTATTTACTTCTATAGCTATCCAGTCTAGATACTTCCAAGATTAGGAAGGATATTCAATAGTATACTATAAAGTTCCATTTCATTTGGTTTCCATTTGCTATTATTTTTGTCAAGAAACAAATGTTCCTATTTCTCTTAAATTATTACCATATTTAGATTATCCATAGGCTAATTATTCTTCTCAATAATTTTATTTTATGATTGGAAAATTTTATTAAAATAAAAATATTATGTATAATTCCATATTACTTAAGTTTTTCTAGTTTTGAAAATCAAACCATTTTGAATATCAAACCTGAATTAACTTTAAAATAATGTTAGAAAAAAATTCAAGCATAAGTAAGGTATGGCCTCTACTCTTAAGATGTCTCTTAATTCTTACTATTAAACTAAATAGAAAGTAACAAAATATCTACTATTTTTAAAAATATCACTGAGCGTATTGTTATAACATAGAACCAAGAAGTAGAAGTCAAATAATAATTATTTCAGACAAAGTATTCTTTTTTTAAAGGTAGACGGAGCAGGAAAAGGAAATTATGAATATATGCTTTCATTGTTTTATATCTATGCAAAACTGTTGGGAGTTCTCTACATCACTTTTAGGTATTTACAGGAGTAAAAAGCCATAGATTTTTTTTTTATAATTCATGAGTAACATATGAAATGGAAAGTATTATTTATTTAATGCTCTTGTGATAACTTTATTTCCCCAGACTATAATGATAATATTGATTTTCTAGTAGAGAAATATAAAGAAGATTAGTTCACTAAAATTACATATTTTACTTTTGATTTTTCTTTTGCTTTATAAGATTTTCCTACTCAGTAAGTATTCTTTTATATCATGATTATTTAAAATAAAATATTTATAAAATTAATTTTATATCTTGACGTTTTTAAATACTTCCACAGTGTCGTACTAGGTTTCAAATAATATTAGATATATAACTTGCTATGAAAGTAGTAACTTGAACATTGTTTCTTATTGGATCAAACATGTTCAACTTTATTTGAATTAACCTCCATTTATGAATGCATAGATAACTTGATTTGCTAATGTTCCATAATTTGTAATTCCTTAAATTATCTAATAATAAAATGAACCATTACTTCTGTAATGTTGAATACATTAGCACTTAGATAGTTTGCGGGAGAACAATTATCTGAAAATAACATAATTGGATTGTAATAATTACAAATTGAAGTTATGGCAAGATAGGAGAAGGAGGATGGCCCAGTGCCACAAAGAAATATGAAGAGAAATGTTGCCAGGTCACTTATCTGTGGAGGACATCTGTGCTTAGACTACCACCACTGGGTGTGTACTGGTCAGGCTGCCAGGAAGGGACTCCATTCTCTTATTCCTCTTCTTTTAACAAAGAAAATAAATCCCACAGAAACCTTATTAGTATGTAAAAATAGTGCAGTTGTGGGTATTGATAAGTCTGAATATAGATATCAATTATAGAGAGTTCTGGTTAAAGGCAACTATCCAAGAACTGGGATTTGGGAGGTTCTAGGCTGAATTTGGGATCCTTTCTGCTTTGAATAAATCATTCCATGATTTGGAAAGGTGAGCTTGAGGTGAAGACCTGAGGGTTTCACACAAAACTACATACCCAGCAACTCATTCTCATGCTAAACAAGAGCACATTGGACCACTTTAGATAATCTTGATCATTCCTACAAAAACCAAGAGTAGTATACAAAGATTACAGTAAGTGGAAATTTGACTTTAATAACAAATTATTATAATAGCAAATCTGACCAACTGTGTATTATGCTTCATATATTTTAAATTACTTGTTGAATTACATTATGGATTCTCTTATTTTTATGTGAAATATATCCTATAATTATATTACATTTGCAATGTGGAGCCAAAGTATTTTTTTAAATATACTCAACTTTGATAATTTAGAAACTTTCCTTCCTAATAATTTCAACAAAGTAAACATTGTAGTAATATGTCATGAAATGAAAAAGATAAATATAAATACCACAGAGAACACTTTATATTTTTTGTATATGAGGTTGAGGATCAATTATTTCATTATTAATTTTTCTAGGGGCAAAAACATTATTTTTTTGTGGGGGAGGAACTGGGAGTTGAACACAGGAACATTATACTTCTGAGCTACATCTCCAACCATATTTTATTTTTTGTTTTGAAACAGGGTCTCATTAAGTTACAGAGGGCCTCACTAAGTTGCTGAGGCTATCCACAAACCTGTGATCCTCCTGTCTCAGCCTCCCAAGAACTGGGATTACAATAATGCGCCACCAAGCCCAGCTCAAAAACATTTTTCAATATTTTACTTGTTTCAAAGATGTACTTCCTCTCTATTATTTTCACAGACATTTTAACCATCAAGATTTCTATTTACGTACACATATTTATGTTTGTTTGAATATTTTGTTTGCTCCATGTTCTAATCCCCTATCCAAATACAAAGAAAACAGCTTCTAATACGTTTTAACAAAAATTCTTCTCACATAAATTATCCTTCCTGTTTACCACCTTTCTTTTAATCTACTTTACAATTCTTTAAGTGCCTCAATTCAACTTTCATGGTTATAGTTCAAAGCTCTGGCATGTTTTGATTAAAAAATAAAATATAAATGAATACTCAGATACTTAAGAAAAACTTATTAAGGAATGTATTTAAAGAAGAACATTGCTTAGATTCTCATTGTTACTATATATTATATATTTTAGTGATGTATGAGAACAACAGAATAAAATATTGATTTAAAAATAACAATCAGAAATTCTATTTCAAACTGTAACACTAACTACTTCTCTGTCACTAAATAAATTAATATTTAATGTCAAATTTTTGAAGTGTACTTAAAGCAAGCTCCATTTTTTTTATTCATACTTATATTTTATTCTAAAGAAAATTAAGGTGTACATAGATAATTTTGCATAGCACTTCAACATGCTCCAAAAATGTCAAATCTGACTAACTAGAAACATAAAAAATGTCAACCACAATTGGATTAGGTTTAATTTTTCATATGATGCACTTCTAAGGGATCTTAATTACAAATATAAAAATGGTAGCCTCTCTCACATGCTCCGACTTTTTCTTTTTCAGTATACTGAAAGAGGAAGAGAAGAAGGCATACATCCTTTTTATATTCATAGAACTGTTTGTAAAGAAGTGGTTTCAAACATTGTAATGTCAGGTAATGCATTCTACATCAATGTATATATTTATGTATTATATCCCTATTAACTATATCTTTTTGTCACATCTTTCTGAATCAGGATGGTAGAAACATTCTTAAATTTACCACTATAATATGTTCTTCTGTACTGAGGAAGATTGTTCTGATAAATGCTTCTTATATAAATCATTCACTATACAGTGTGAGTAAACTAAAAGAAGGGTTATAATGTTTTGTTTGGATTATACAAAAATAAAAGAAGCACCAGCAATTTGGGGATCAGAAGGGCAGGTGAAGAGAGAAGAGCTAATCATTATAGTAAGTACAGACATTCCTGACTTCTGATTCCTGGAGAACTTAGAGTGAAACGTGTTACCTGATGATTCATGTGGAGTAAAATAGACAATATAAATGAATACAAGACCTTGATAATGTTAAAAAATGAAATCAAATAGAGCAATGTTAGAATGGATAAAGCAATGTTAGACATATTGAGGAGGCTTAGTGTTTTGTTGTTGTTGTTTTTTTCTTTTTCTTTTTTTTGTGGTACTGGGGATTGAACTCAGGGGCATTCTACCTCCGAGCTATACCCTCAACCCTATTTTTTATTCTTTATTTTGAAACAGGGTCTCACTAAGTTGTGGAGGGTCTCACTAGGTAGCTGATGCTGGCCATGAACCCGGATCTGGGTTTCCTGGTCCGGGAATTCTAGGTGGTAAATTCTGTACAGAGGTATTTTAGGTATTTTTTATCAGACTGTTTTGGCATTCTTCCTCCTATATACATAATAACCCAAAACACAGTAAATATTATTATTTTATGTTAGTGTGTATGTTTAGTGTATGTTTAGTGTTTGTTAGTTTTTGCTTTCTTGAATTTTTTTTTTTGTTGTTGTTGGAGAGAAAATTAGAAGGTAAGTTTGTAGTGAGGTTTACATGGAGATACATAATATTAATAAAAATAGAGGGGTGTTATTACAGTAGTGGGTGCTTTTTAGAGTTACCTTCTTTTGTTTAGAACATCAGACCTGAAATTTTCTTTTACTAAGAAAGAAGTTTAGCCTGGCGTAGTGGCGCACGTTTGTAATCCCAGCATTTGGGAGGCTGAGACCGGAGGATCCGGGTACGTGACCAGCCTCAGCTACCTAGTGAGGGCACTCTGCAACTTAGTGAGACCCTGTTTCAAAATAAAGAATAAAAAATAGGGCTGGGAATATAGTTTGGAGGTAGAATGCCCATGAGTTCAATCCCCAGTACCAAAAAAAAAAAAAAAAAAAAGGAAGTTTTAAGGACTTCGTATTTACTTTAATCTCCATAAAATAGCATATTATGAATATTGCTATTGGTTGAAATTATTATAATTTTAAAATTTATATGCAGTAAAATGTACATAAAATATCAGTAGCTTCGTTTTTGGAGTATCCTTCAAATAGTCTTCACAAAGCGCCTTCCCCTAAAGACTAATGATGCTACAGATTGGTTGGGATGAATTGAAAATTGGAATATCAGTGTTTGTGGGTCTTCTCTACACATAAGAACCAGAGAGGGACAGTTTAGTTAAATGTGGCACTGGCATCATGCAGAGTGTCAAGGTGAGACAAAGGGATTGCTGAAGCAGTATTCTTGAGACTTTGTAAAATAGAAAAAAACAAAAACAGAGGAGGAAAGTTTTTCAATAAAATTGACAGCAATAAATATTAAAATAAGGGTCTTATGGTAGCCTAGAGAAGAAGGACAAAGAAAAATTAAGGGAAGAAGTGAATAAAGGACAGAAGCAACTGATATAAAATGCATAAGAATAAATAAGTTAATTGGTTAATTTGTCCTGGAAAATTATCTATATAAAGAAGCATAAAGGAAAGTCATCTGGCATATTTTTAAAAGAAATCCAATAGATTTTATATTGGGATGGATTATGTGGATACCATATTTTTCAAAATTCTCTTGAAAATGGCTTGTGATAACAATAACTAAAATATGACAGTAGTATTAAAACAAAATTTAATTAATGCCAGTACTTCAATATGCATACATATAGAGAAAAAAGTATTTAGCTGATTTCATTTTAGCTGAAAATGTAGAAAGAAATCGTGGCTCCAAAGATAGGTGACTTCTTGTCAAATTTTTGGAAGTATAGCCTGCTCCTTTCAAATATATTCAAGAGTGACTCAGCATGAACAAAATGTTAGGAAGTATAATGGCTCATCATGAATAAAATGTTGAGAAATGTATCAGGGGCATAGAAACCAATATAGGTGGAGTGATTTTTGTAGTTTATACTGAAATATATAATCTTAGTTACAAAATAAGATAAGACATCTT
Organism: Graphiurus murinus; assembly: GCA_004027655.1. Lineage (NCBI taxonomy): Eukaryota > Metazoa > Chordata > Mammalia > Rodentia > Gliridae > Graphiurus > Graphiurus murinus. The sequence continues at coordinate 7,765 of PVLC010013563.1, read as the reverse complement.
GTTCATCTATCTATAAACTCAGAGTTGTCATACATAACATGTTTAGTTAATAAAATACATTTCTTCTTTTCTTTTCACACCACAACTTAGATGTGAATAAACACCTAGATTTGTTTCTGTTGTTTTGTTTTTATTTATTTTTTCTATAATTAATTTGTCCTTCTTCCTGAGCACATTGCCAATAGCTATTGGGGAGATGGGAATAACAACACACACACACACACACACACACACACACACACACACACACACACACAACACCAAGATTCTGTAGTATGCTTGGCTACTCTAGTTTCTGGCTCTGCTGTACAGGTGGCTTCTCCAGGAGCAGGCCTTTGTGGTATATACAATTTCTAAATCATGTACAGATTCTCCAGCACCTGGCTCCTACAATATATGAACATCTCTAGAAAATTAAGCTTAACAACATCTCAGCAGCTCTTCCACTTCCAGTATACCACAGCTTTGCCCCCTGGAATGACAGATCTCAGAGAGATCTGAGATACTTTCTTGTGTTATAATAGTTTAGTTGTAGGTGGCAAAACATTTTTGAAACAGAATTCTATTTATTTATTTATTTATAATTCAGACACTAGGAATTGAACCCAAGGTGTATTCTACCTCTGAGATCTTTTTATTTTGAAATTGAATCTTTCTAAATTGCTCAGGGTCTCACTAAAGTGCAGAGGCTAGCCTGGAACCTGTGCCCCTCCTCTCTCAGTCTCCCAAGTATTGGAATTACAGGCATGAGCCATGACACTTGGGTCAAAATGTTTATTTTCAATACTACTTGGAGTTCTCCATAGTTTTTGTTAGTCAATCCCACACCACTACTATTCCCTATTATATTTAATAATCATTCATTCTAAGCCATCCTTATTCAAATTATAAATTACTTTCTTCTGGTTGAATAATGACAGATGATGAAAGAGAATCAGGAGTGCACATGGGAGATGGATTCTCAATGATGATGTTTGGGAAACGGCTTGTCTGTGCTTCTGAGACTAGGCTTTCTTTGTATCAAAATTTAATGATAATTTCATGTAGGTGAGATTATTAGACAGGTGATGCTCATTCTTTTGAAGAACCACTATAAACCCTTTTGCCTTAACTTAGAACTGGGGCCAAATCTTAACATTCAGCAAAGTTTGAGGAAATTACTATGACCTAGAAATAAAAATAAAAAGCTTACCAAACAAAGAAGCAACAGAACAGTATATAACACTATATTGTGTTGTATTTATTTTTATGGATACACCTGATTTATTCCTTGCATATTGGAGAGAATTATAATTACTAGAAATAGCTATGAAATTAACAAATTAAAAGAAACTTGACTTAGTGGTGACCTATATTTAATGAGGCTGAGATGTTAGAAGCTCCAGGTTTTGTTACAGAAGAGGGAATCAAAAGTTTTGGGGACACAGGGAAGTTTTAGTGGATTTATCATGTATAATCTGCATACTCATTTTACATCTGCATTCTGTGTAACAGGTATGACCAAGAGAGGCTACCATTGAGATGGACTTCATTCTTTCAATGGAGATGATGCGGTCTTGAAGTATTAGAAGTCACATGGCAGCACTTAACATCAAAGACAATGTGGGCATGCACACTCTAAAGAAAAGTAGGGATGAATTGCAATTATCCTCCACACAGTGGATATCTTAGAAATCTACATAAAAATGCTTTAGTGGAAGATAAAAATTTTGGTCTTATAGAAATGGAAAGTAGAATAGTGGTCACAAGATGGGAAGGGTGGAGGGAGAGAGTGGTGAAGAGAGGGTGGTTGACCAGTTAACAGGGCTGTAGTTGGAAAGGAGGAATATTTTCTAAAGTTCAGTAGCACAGTAGAATATGTATGGTTGACAATAACGAATTGCATATTTCAAAATGGCTTGTAGGGTAGTTTTTTAATGTTCCTGCAAACAAAGAAAAGAAAAATGTTTGAGATGATGGATATGTCAATTATCTTGATAGGATTATTTATAAATTATATACATAAGTGGAAATATTCCACTGTACCTCATAAATATGTATAATTATTATGTGTCAGTTAAAAATTCATAAGTTCTTTAAATAGTAAAATAAAAAGCACATTGATGTTTTTTCAAAAATTAGTATGTGTGTATGCTACACAAATATTTTGACAAAAGAAATCACAGCTTTGTAGAAAAGGAGTGCTCAAAGATTTTGGCAGATTATTGGAAAAATATAAATGTTGTTTATATTCATATTTAAAAGGTGAAAAAATTATACATGAGGTTAAAAAACATGTTATAACATAGGACTAATCCCATGGTTTCATGATATCCTTCTATATCTCATATATCTTTTCCCTGTCCATTCTTTAAATCACAGCAGAATGATCCAAAGAGAATGTTTTTCCCACTCATACCTAGGAAACTATGTATCTGTAACTTATATGGCATAATATCTTATTTTAGCATTTAATATCTGCCACATCTCCTTAATAGCTGGATCTTGAGCAAGGCTTGGTCTGCTGAAGTCCTGCAGGGCAGATGATTCCAAAAGAGGGAATGCGTGGCATATCCCACTTTTCATTATGTTATATTCTGGAAATCTTGGGTGCTTTGGGTTTTTCTTTTACATTAATTGTAAAGGATTTCTCAGAAACTTGTGGCTGGTGGATAGTGATCTCTTAATATTAGCTGAAAAAGCAGTGCTTCTAGACAAACCAATATAAGGAATTCATTAACCTCTTACAAGCGTTAGTCAAGAAACAGGCTTTGCAAGTTTATCTAAATAGTTACTACAAATAGTCTTTTGCTCATTCCCATCTTGTCTCCCTGGAGTTTTACAGGATACATTAACCCTCTAGTTACCTGAGATACAGATAAGAACCCTGCCTAAAGGAGCTAAACAAATAGTAAAGATTTAAACTAATGGAAATGAATGTTTACATAGGTGCTGTATTTTAAAGAATTTTTATGTACTAAAAATTTTTATATGCGTGTTGTAACCTTGATTGGTTAAAGATGACCTTTGGAGGAACAGGTCTGTGGAAATTCCTGTTCTATATGCTTCATTGCAAAAAAATAGTATAAAACAGCTACTAACAAACAACAAAACTGATATGCTTCTTCAGTGCATTCCAGTGTGAGCATATTCTCGCGACCTCGTTTCAATCCACACCTGTCGAAGGACCCCCGACCCCACTGCCTCAAGGGCTGGACCCCGGAAAATATCAAGTTTAAAAATTTACTATTTATAGAAACTTAAGGAAATTTATCTTAAGGTATAAAACAAGTTTAATAAACTCATATTTTACAGGAACAAAAAATAAAAATTCAATTAGTAGATATAATTGTCTTTATCCCAAATAACACTAGACAAGCTGTTCCATTTTTCTTTGTTTTAAGGAATTATAGGGAAATGAGTAACAATATTAAACATATTAACATATTCACTTAGTAATATATAGCTGCAATATGAGGTTGTGAAGTATACCATAAAACACAACCCTGTTCCTCATGATACAGATATGGAAAATAAGGGACCGAATCCTATTTAGTAGATAATGGAGGATCTCTCCATTCTTATATTTTTTCTTCTATTTTGTTAGAAAAACTATTTGTACTATTACACAACTGAATATAGCAATTATTTTGGTTTGTTTTTAGAATGTCCCCAAAAGGCTCATATATTAATAGCGAGTCCACAATGCAACAGTATTCAGAGGTGAAATAATTGAATCAAAGTTCTGATCACATTATTGAATAAATCCACTGAAGGATTAATAATTTGAATAGTTACTGGGTAGTAATTTTGACAGATGGAGTGTGGGCTAGAGGAGGTAGTTCATTGGGTGTGTGGCTTTGGGGACTGAATCAGTCCCTAGTCTGCTTTGGCTACCATGAAACAAGCTGCTGTCCTCTGCTACACAATATGCTGCCATGCTTTCTGCCTTGAAGTCAGCTGATCATGGACTGTACCGAAAACCATAGCTGAGATAAAGCTCTCCTTCTTTATGTTGTTCATGTCAGATATTTTGAATAGATTTTTATCAAACAATTTTGTGACTTGCCTAAAGTAGATTCCTATAGTGGAAAAAAGGAAGATCCTTCGTATTTTAAAAATTTATTCTTTACAGGAGAAATACATAAAACAAATATTTCAACAGAAATATCAGAAAGTCAAGTTATAATACATTAGTAGTTGATAATTTATATTTTTAAGTTACTTAGGAAGAGGTTTCTGACAGTGGTGAACATATATGCTGCATATACTTGCATTGGGTAATTATCAACTTTATGAATATCAGTTAAATACCTGAGGCCTTTTAACTCTCATTCTTAAATATATTAGTAGAAGAACATTACTAATGATTCCTTCAATAGAGTCTATAGAAAATATCACTTTCTGTGGTCTTTATGTCATGGTTGTTTAATACCCACATAGAAATTGTTAACTTCAAGTAGATCAATATGATTCATAATGCTCTTTGGAAAGCATACAATTAAATTTATTTTAAAGTTTTGTTCGTTCAAGAAAAAATATAATAGAATTTAGAATATCACCTTTATAAAATTCACCTTCATAGCATACAATTTTAGGTTTTAGTTCTGCATGGATAGTTGAAACCCACATATTAATATCAAGCATGGTGCAATGCTTCAATTGACTATCAGTCTAGAACTTGCTTAGTACTCTTGAGCCAAGGAATGCATTAAATAGGACTAAAACCTTAAGTCCAAATTAAATTTTATTAAAATGAGGGTTTTCTAGCATTTATATAGGAAGTAAAACTCTTCTTCTCTCATGACAGATCAGAGATAACAAAGCAAGTAGTTTTATTGTACTACACTTTTCTTGAGCACCAGATTCTCAAGTTTTCTCAACTGGCATGATCAACTGCAGAGAATGAGAGAGCCAGGGAAAAGTCGTTCTTAGGCTTACTCTTTTCTTTTCTTTTTTTCTGGCTCCTATTCTTTATTAGTCACACAATGTTTCAGGTCAATGTACTACTTAATTCTATGTGTCTGATTGTCGATTCATGCCAATTATTCAGGTCATCATAAAATCCACCACCTAGGTGATGGAGAAACTAAGAATTATGTCTTCTTTTCTCTTGAATAGCTTGGGTTAGATGTTCTATTTCATTCTGTTTATTTGTGAATATTGTGTGACCTCTGACTTGTCTTTCTTGTTCCATGACAAATCCTACTTTCCACTATCTACCTTATATATATTTCCCTGTATTTATCCTTTTTATATATAACCACATATATCCATGCTTAATAGACATAATCTCTTGGATGCAAGCATGTGACACAAATGAACAATGTGTGGCTTTTACAGTGTTTTCATATTTCATCTTGAATCTTCAATTATTCTAAGAATAACCTGCCAACCACTGACAGTCTTTAGCAATCTTCACATTTCCTTTCATGGATTTTTTTATTGTAACTGACTGAAGGTGAGTTATAAAATTTTATTCCTCATCCTGCTTGACTTTTATGACCTAACATTCTTTCATTTTCTTTAGCTCTTTCTCTTTATAAAGTATATTTTAGAAGAAACTCCAACTAAATGACAAGCACATTGTTCTTGATATTACAGTTATCAAACTGTCCATAACATTGGTGAACTCTTGAACTGCTACAAAATTGGTGCTACCTCTTTCTATTCCATAAAATCACAGAATTACCTTTGAAGATACAAAACGACACAGATTTGTCGTATGAACAGTTTAAAACTAGACCTTTCCTTTTAAAATGATATGTTTTGTTTTTATTTCCTTTTTTTCTCTGTAGATAAATTGTCAAGAAAAAGTGTTCAATTATTCAACAAAAATAATTTTATTTAGAGTTCTTTCCCAGAAAATAATCATAATAGTTTTCTCATCCTAACTTATTGTCTATGTGCCATAAATGCTTAAGGAGGCTATTATGTTTAATCTATCACTTTAATTCATTCTTCATTTTTCTCTCTAGTCTTCCTAAAATTATGTTCTCATCTGCTCTAGAAGTCTCTTCACTGATTATTTAATCAACATGAAGTTATCTTTATAGATTTCTGGTGTTCTACAATTTGATTTTTTTTTCATTTTTTCAGTACTAGTTATTGAATGTAGGACCTCAAACATGCTTAGCATATATTCTACCACTGAGTTGCTTCCCCAGCCTTTTTGTTTGTTTGTTTGTTTTTAATTGTGAGACAGGGTCTCACTAAGTTGCCCAGTTTGGCTCAAACTTGTGATCCTCTTGCCTCAGCCTCCCCAGTAGCTAGGTTTATAGGTCTGCACCATTATGTCTGGCTCTCTGCTCATTTTAATACCATTTAAACTACAACCAATCCTTTTGTACTTAATCATCTACTGACTACCCCTTCCATGCTAACTCGCATATTTGCTAAACATACCCACTTGTTCATAATGCATTTAACATCTAAAAGGTAAATGGAATTTAAACCTCATATCATAATAAATGAAATATGTTTGTCTTCATGAATATGATGTTATTAAACTACAAACAAATAAAAATACTTATTGTATCTTTTTAATGGGGGAGATGAAGTAATAATATCTACAAAGGTCATGACATAGCAAAGTTACACTATAACTGCAATATAAACATGGGTTACTATATATTCTTCCAATGTCCAAATCAAAGCATATCACTTCCAAGAAATTTTGTTACTTATGTTATTGCTTTAAGAAGTATTTTTAATTCTCTTTAAGTAGATTGTAAGATTCAGACTTAAAAAGTATAGAAATCTAGGTTGTGCTAGCAAAATTGAAAATATCAAATTTGGAAGTTATTGTTTTTGTTAAACTCTTTGCTTGAATATTCTCATAATAGGACTAAATTGCCTTCTTAGATGGGCTATTTCCATATTAAATAGTTCTATGGGTTTGAAATATATTTTTCTTATTTCAGGTCAAATTTGTCTGTCTGCAATGCTTATTCATGAATACAAATGCTGATTGCTGAAATTACAAAGCCGAAATAAAAAATAAGAGAATAGAATAACTGATGGTTTATAGGCTTTTTCATATTTTTATTTCCTGAGATAAATATCCAAAGACATAAAAATGTTTTTCAATCTTATATAAATACTAATGAATACTTTGCCAGTCTATCTTCATAGAACTCATAAAAAGTTAAATCTACATTGTGTTTTATATTCCTCTAATTTGATTTAAATTTTACTGCATATAATGATTTGTGTCAGAAGAGGGACTATTTTTTGTTCCTCAAATCCCAGTATTATCATTTATGAATTTGGGGCACATAAAAATTTAATTATAAGACCTTCTTCTGGTTCCTATGTGTTGATAGCTAACACAAAAGTGCCCTTGTGTGTTTGTGTGTGTCTGTGTGTATGTGGGTGTACGTGTGTGTGAATACTTTTATACCTTGTAAAGAAAACTGCAGGGTGAAGAGTTTTGAATGACAATAGGAAAATTATATATTAATAATAAAACCAAAGAGTATAAAAATATAAAATAAGAGAATGTAAATTATAAATAATATATGAAAAGTAACACTTATAAAGGATTTCTTATGTATCAGAAACTACACTTGCTGTTCTGTGGTGATTTTAATAAATTTTCACATTATACAGATAAATATATTTGACATTCAAATTTCAAAGAATAGTAATACAAAATTTGAATTGTTTAAGTTGTTCATTTATCATCATATATCTAGTAATAGGACTGACACTTGAAACTTACATGAAGGCAAGTTAAAAAAACATATGAATTTTGATTTCCTTCTTAGTTAAATTAAAATGTTAC
>PVLC010013562.1:0-41380 GCA_004027655.1 Graphiurus murinus | reverse complement strand
TAGCTTTCCTGACCAATTGGAGCTCAGATACGAGTCAAGTCCTGATTGGCCAGAAGCAGACATATAAGCCTCTGTTCTGGGTTTGGGCCGCCGCCGCCATTACCCGCATGAAGATAAGCAATCCTGAGTAAAGCTTCTCGCAGAAGGAACCTGGATGTCGTGTGTTTTTCTCCGCTGGACGGACTCAAGCGCGCGACAGTCCAGCATATGTGTTTGGCCCCTTTGTCGAAGATCAATTTGTTGGCAAGGATGTGGGGAAATAGGAACTCTTCACTGTCTGTGGGATTGCAAACTAGTTCAGCTGCTGTGGAGATCCCTCAGAAAACTGGGAATGGATCCACCATATGATCCAGCTATACCACTCCTGGGTATCTTTCCAAAGAGGTTGAAACCAGAGAACTATAGTAATAAATGCATATTCATGTTCATAGCAGCACAATTCACAATAGTCAAATTATGGAATCAACCCAGGTGTCCATCAACGGATGAATGGATAGCAAAATTATGGGAAATACACAAAATGGAATTCTACTCAGCAATAAAGAAGAATAAAATAATGTCATTTGTAAGAAAATGGAAGGACCTGGAGAACATCATTAAGTGAGATTAGCCAGTCACAGAAAGTAAAGGGACATATGTTTTCTTTAATATGCACAAGCTAGGGAGTAACTGGGATACCAGAGGGACTCAAGATAATGGAGGAGAAACCTCAGTGGAGCCAGGGAGGTGGTCTAGAGGAAGGGAAAGGGGAAGACTGAGGACCATTATTGGAAATACTAACATCGACTGTGGGTACATATGTGAAAATCCCAAAGTCAATCTCAGTCCTCTGTATGGGAAGGGGGGAGATGGGGAGGCAAGGGGTGGGGCACCAAGTGCTGTGTGCATGTATGTCAATGCCAACATGCTTTACATTATGATATGAGATGATAATGCACCAATAAAAGCATATTAAATATAAAATAAAATATTCACTTTGAGGATTATGCTTTGCCTCAATTAGCTTTCCCCACTTCCAAATAAAAGTCCCATATCTATGTGAATTTGTCTACTATGTGATGCCAATTTGGTTGTACCAGGGTGATCTTTACTCTGAGGCTTACTGCTCGTGGAAGCATAGAGTTATGGAAAGTTTACCAGAGCCTGGTAGGTCTTTAGAGGCCATCTGCCCTACCCTTCCTTCACACGTGAGGAACCTGAGCAGATGAAGCAGCTTCTGTTGCCGTCATGTGTTTTGTGTAACATGCTCCAGTAGACATGCAGTGATCATACAAATAAAGCCTGTGACTGACACCTAGCAACTTCTAGGGCTGCCTCCAAGTTCATGAGCACCTTCATGGAGACAGCAATGGGGGTCATGTTTGATGTCTCTTTAAGGCCAAGAAATACTCTCCAGTGATCTCTGGAATCAGAATATGCTAGAGAGGAATGCAGCTTAAATAGCCAGTCACATGTTCCAGAGCCCCAGAGCCTCTCCCTTCTTCCCCCTCCCCAACTTAACCTTTAAAGGGCATCCCCCAGGGAAACAGTGATCACAGTCACTGTCCTTTAGCAAGGTGAACTCTAGACTGTGTGTCTAACACTAGCTGAACCAGGTGAGTCAGAGGAGTGACGCCCAAAGCCACAGGGATGAGAGGTGACTATGAAAAACCCAACCTGCAGCATTCGCTCAGGGCAGCAAGCTGTCTACGAACTCAAAGAAATCTCTTTCGACAAGCTTAATGATTCATACACAATCAGAAAATATGTTATGCTTCATTTATATTTCCAGGCTTGCTTATCAGTCCTTATTAACTGTTGTTAACACATGAAAATGGTATCTATTGACTTTTAGAAGATTAAAAAAAAAATTAAAACTAGCCGGGTGTGGTGGCACACGCTTGTAATCCCAGCATTTGGGAGGCTGAGACTGGAGAACCTGGGTTCGTGGCCAGCCTCAGCTGCTTAGTTAGGCACTCCGCAACTTAGTGAGACCCTGTTTCAAAATAAAGGATAAAAAATAGGCCTGGGGGTGTAGCTCAGAAGTAGAATGCCCCCAAGTTCCAGCCCCAGTACCAAAAAAAAAAAAAAATTAAAATATCTTTTCTTTTCTCAATATAATACTTGAGTTGTCATTTTCAAATACCTCCTTCTCTTCTCAACCTACATCAGCATCCACAGATATTCTACTTGTTAAATCTGAATTAGAAAAGTCAGTACATTCATAATACTAAACAGCTGTCAATGATGGACATTGGCTGGTCCATGAACTGAAGTCATAATTTGTGTTAAAAATATAAGAAAGAGCAACTCTATCCTGGTTACAGTAAGGCAGTCAGAAAGAAGAGATAAATGGAATCTTGCAGTTCCAGAAGAATCTTGAAACATATATTCCAGAATTTCATGTACCTTATCACGCTGCCTATTCAAGATATGTGTAGGGTCTTCCAAAAATGTGTCATATTTTTCTGCTTAATTTCAGGTTTATAAATTTCTTCCTATCAAATAAACTGCATTGATTAAGACATAATTAACTGATTTTTCCTTTTAATCACCTAAGACATATATAACTGTAATCAAAGCTTTAGATCAGCTTGATAATCAATATTATCAAACTGAATTAATTTAACTCTAATCAAAACCAAAAATACCATGACATTCTAGTTAATTAAGGCAGTTTTATTTTGAGAAATGTGCAATGTCTGTGAAACTTTCTGAGATAGATAATTAAAATAATTCAAAACTTCTTCTTGCCTCCTTTAAAGCCCCCTAAGGGCTCAGATTTCCAGGGGATGAGCCACTGGCTTAGGGTCTCATAAAGGGCCAAATAGTAGACATTATATAGCCATTAATCTAAAAGGAGAACCTGCCTTTTATTCCTATTTCTGCTTCCCTAAAAGAGGTGCATATAACCAAGACATGAGCACCATCTTACCTTTCTAGTATTTCAATTTCCTCACCTAAAAAGTAGGAATAATGAAGAGAAAAAAATGAAAACCAATTGAAAAATCTGTACCACAGGGCTAAATTACAGCTGTATAAGAGGAAAACAATGGGGATACTTTGAGTTCAAAGAAAACTTTGTGATAATGATAATTTACCACTTCCGAGTCCCAGATAAACACCAGCGGTTTTAGGGCTTAAAGAATTCCGGAATTTCAACTAAAACAGATTAGAGCCATTCCAAGTGATATAAATTTAATAATCTTCAGAAATAAGGGAGTACAAGGCCAGAGGGAGAAATTATTTTGAAATCAAGATCAGTGAACAGAGCCAAAAGTTTTGACTCAAGCCCTAAAGAGATTCAAATTGTATTTCAATTGGAAATAAAACCTTGTTCAATTATGTCCACGTATTCTTCTTCCATAGTTTATATAGCAGCAGTTCGGGATGACTTTCCTTAGGAAATAGAGTTTGTAATTCCATAAAGGAATGCTTTAAGTGTACTCATACAGAAAAAGTCCCTTCTGACTTCAGATTTTTCTATAAGTCCCTCTTTGAGTTGAATCCCAAGCTACACACATGTTCTTTCTTATGCAAATAAGCCAAATATCCAAGCCAGGTGCAGAAAACAGAAAACTCCAACACAGGAACAGCAACCTTATTTACTCAGAGGATTCTCGTGTTCTCAGTATTAATTACTCTTAACCTCATGAAGAATCAAGTGCTAAGGTAGTTGGAGGACTTATACATTTCAGCATGATAAGACAAAGGTGATTCCAGCAAGATATAATACCTCAAAGGATTACTATTTCTGCCTTTAGTCTCTACAGCTCTTTGGTCTCATCTCATAGAAAAGTGTTCTTCTTTCTCTGACATTCTTATTGGAATCAAAAGAAAATCTCCGGGCCTTGTACTGTGCTGTCTTCAACGTGGCACTGCTTTTCAGTCAATTGATAATTGGTGTATGTTGAGATGATGAATGTAAAAACCCTAAATAACAATCTGAGAGGTCAACTACCGCTGTCTTGCTGCCACATCCATTTCAGTGACTGTTCTAACACTAAACCCAGTCTCCTGCCTGCAAAGATCTTCAGAACCTCTACAGTGTGACCTTGCTCCAGCAAATCCTCAGTCTCAAAGCCCTCCACCTTCTGTTCCAGCCAGAACTTGCTCTCCTCCGTCTCCACTACCATGTCCCTGACCCCAGTTCCATACCCACTCCTTTACTCCTCCAAATTCTAGTCTTTACATAGATCCATCTTGTCTATGATGCTCTATAAACTGACCCAACCCCAAAGGACCCCTTTCAGAGTCCCAACTGTGCTCATACTCTGTGGCATACACACTAGCACGGGCCCATGATTATCCAAAAAGCCAAGATACCATCTAGTTGTACTTTCGCTGTAGTTATAGGGCCTTGGGTATTTCCTCTGTTCTTGTCCCCCTGAAGAAAGATTTCATCCAGAGGACGCCCATAGGGTAGCCATGAAAACCTTTATTGAATAAACTCCACAGGAAGATCCAGGAGCAGAGTAAAGAGGAGAGAAGGCCAAAAGAAAGAGAAGAAGAGAGCGCTCTGGTGGCATGGTGGCCTCTTATGTATTGTTTAGAAATTCCACCCCTTTTTATGTATATCAATTTTGGGTTTCAGGCCACAGCTTAGTGCAGCTGTGCATGATTATGTCATGTGGGAAATCTAGACATTTCTGACCACTGCTGAGCAGGGCAATTCCTGTATTTGCTTTCGGGAAGGGTTTTCTCTGTCCTTTTTACTGCCCTATTTATTTTCCTATCTATCTAACACTACCACCTTATAAACTTGTAAGCTTACAACCTTATTAGCTCCTAGGGAAAGAGATAATGTTTCCCATTTCTGTAGCATTAGCTCTCCACAAAGATGGAACAAATCTCCTGAGACCCAAATTGATTGACTAGAGTATCATGAATTAAGGATGGAGCCAATTCCAAATTTCATGATTTAACAGACAGTTACACTTCCTCTGTACTCTTGAGCTTATAGCAAGAAGGTTAGAGCAAAATTTGACTTCCATAAATTAATGAAATAATCTTTACAAACTTTTCAGCATCTATATATAGGGTTCTGAAATGACTGACTCTATCAGATTATTACTATACAGAGCTATACAGTTAATATCGCTTAAGCAAATACAGGTGAAAGGAACCAGAGACAATAGGGACAAGGTCATCTCTTTACAGCAAAAACTCATTTTGCTGTACACTGTATTGGTTAATTGACAGGAATTTACAATGGATATATCTCAACACTAAAGTCTTATTGTAAAATCCAATTTCAAACTGACCTGCAGAAAAGAATACACTTTTTCTCATCATGCACAATGCTTCCAAACTATCTGTACCTGTCATCCTGAAACATATTTACTGATGTAAAATCAGGTACTGTGTCCAACTGGTAATACAAGACCCATTGGTGATAAACAACACCTCCTGCAGCCTGGTAACTGGAAAGCAAAAAAAACCATCAGAAGGCAATTATTGATTATGAGACTTAAGCAATAATAATGATAAGCAACACTTACAGAACATTTTCTATCTTCAAACTCTTGGACTCCACCTCCTTATTCTAATTCAGGGAGACTCAGGCGAAGCTCAGAAATATGCATTTAATTTTTTTTAATTTTTATTTTATGATACTGGAGATTAAACCCAGGGGCATTCTACCCCTGAGCTATACCTCCAGCCCTTTTTATTTTTTGTTTTGAAACAGGGTCTTGCTAGGTTCTGAGAGCCTCACAAAGGCTGAGGCTGTTCTTGAACCTGCAATCTTTCTGCCTCAGCCTCCCAAGTATTGGCATTACAGGAATGTGTCACCACACTAAGCTCAAGAAACCTGCTGCCGGGCGTGGTGGCACAACCTTGTAATCCCAGCATTTGGGAGGCTGAGACCGGAGGATCCGGGTTCACGGCCAGCCTCAGCTAACTAGTGAGGCATTCCACAACTTAGTGAGACCCAGTTTCAAAATAAAGAATAAAAAATAGGGCTGGCGGTAGAGCTTGGAGGTAGAATGCCCCTGAGTTCAATCTCCAGTACCGCAAAAAAAAAAAAAAAAAAAGAAATCTGCAAGCACCCCAGGTGATTATGACGGTAGAAGTTCTTAGTCACAGTGTTTTTTTAAAAACATTGACTTAAAAGAATGTTCTTATTTTGGTCCACGTGCACTGAAAAAAACAACCACTGCCACTTTGAGCCTAAATGGAAAAGCAACAGGAACTCTGTCTGATTTAGAATGTTCCATGACACAATCTTCCATTACCTCCCACTTTGTTTATGTTATTTATTCTCACTTTAAAAAAATAAGAGGAGCCGGGCGTGGTGGTGCACGCTTGTAATCCCAGCATTCGGGAGGCTGAGACCCGAGGATCCAGGTTTGCGGTCAGCCTCAGCTACCTAGTGAGACATTCCGCAACTTAGTGAGACTTGGTTTCAAAATAAAGAATAAAAAATAGGGCTGGGGGTATAGCTCGGAGGTAGAATGTCCCCGAGTTCAATCTCTAGTACCGCAATAAATAAATAAATAAATAAATAAATAAATAAATAAATAAATAAATAAAAATAAATAAGAGGAAAATAGTTGCAGTGGCTATTGTCATTTGTACAACACAACCTCAAAAAACTCAGAAGTCAATAGCACCAAGTTACTTCGGAAGTGGAGTTAATGATCAAAAATAGAATTATTGAGAAGGTTGTTAGAAACAGTCTCCTGATACAGTAGAGAAAGTTCCAACTGGGCTTACTTAACTACTATATATAACAGTAATAAACTTTGAGAAAAAAATTTAAAAAACTATCTAAAAGTACTACACAGTGAACAGAATCAGGCAAATCTTGGAGGGAAGTTGACCTTTGGGAGAAGGGAATGGCTCAGAGCGGCAGGGTGAGTTTCTCTGTCTGTCCTTTGTTTGTTTGTTTTGTTTATCTTCTTGGTTGAGGGAAAGTGCCCAGGGGGCAATGCTGAAACTCCAGTAGAAAATCCCCAGTCTTTCTGGTGTGAAGAACCAGAGAAAAGAGTTGAAGACAACCATGGACACTGGAAAATAAACACATGATATTGAAAAGAGAAGGGCTAGGGAAGCAGAGCCACAAATTATAAACTCTCTGCAAGTGTAAACTCTGCCCAAAAATCTGGGTCACTCCTAAACCACATCTGCATAGAGAAAAGTATGAGCAGCCCAGCTAAATACACAAGAACTTAAAAGAAGATCTGACCTGCTACCTCAAATCAGTCCATTTCAATCCAACCAAATAAACAAATGGTCTAACTAATACTAATAAATGAAATATAACAACACTTTCCCAAGTTATGCACACTCGAACTTTCACAATGTCTAGAATACTATCCAAATTATTTAACACATGAAATAGAAAAATGTGATACATTCTCAAGAGGAAAAATAATTAATAGAAAAATGATCTCTAGATTATTCAAATGTGTGAATTAACAATCATTTTAAAGTAGCTACATTCAATAATGTGAAAGACAATATGTTCATAATAAATACAAAGCTAAGGACTCTTAGCAAAAGTATAGAAATTATCACAAGCCGGGCGTGGTGGCGCACACTTGTAATCCCAGCATTCGGGAGGCTGAGACCAGAGGATCCGGGTTCGAGGCCAGCCTCAGCTACCTAGTGAGGCACTCCGTAACTTAGTGAGACTTGGTTTCAAAATAAAGAATAAAAAATAGGGTTTGGGGGTATAGCTCAGAGGTAGAACGCCCCTGAGTTCAATCCCCGGTACCACAAAAAAAAAAAAAAAAAAAAGAAATTATCATAATAGTTTTGTTTGTTTGTTTGTTTGTTTGTTTTTGCGGTACTAGGGATGGAATCTAGGGGCATTCTACCTCTAAGTTATACCCCTAGCTCTATTTTTTATTCTTTATTTTGAAAGAAGATCTCACTAAGTTGTGGAGGGCCTCACTAAGTAGCTGAGGCTGGCTTTGAACCTACAATCCTCCCATCTTAGCCTCCCAAGTACTGGAATTACAACCATGCACCACCACACTCAGCTCAAAACAGAAATTCTAAAACCAAGAAGTGTAATATATGAAACGGAATAGTCATTAGGTAGCCATATGATTAGGAAGGAGATAATAGGAAATTGATAGTAAACAAAAACAGATTACTAAAATATATGCAATTTAAAGAATAGAAAAGACAGAATTACCCTTCTCTTACTCATCTCAGCCAGATGACTTTACCTCCTCCACCTCAGCAGAATAATGGTTTTACATTCTTTTAAGACGGTAAAACAAAGAGTCCCTGGAGACCAAGCATAGTTGATGGCAGTGGCACAATATTAAAAACAGAAAAATAAAATAGAAATTGATATATTGAATATGGAGATAATTCCTACTCTAATCCTAGTTCTCTTTCTCAAAATATCATCAGCCATACTTATAGCCTCTATGCAAAATATTATAATATTCTATTTTGGGGAATCTTACTGATTCAAGAGAAAAGACCCAATGCTCTGACAGTAAAGGTCTGTTCTCTAGCAAAGCAACCTGACCAGTTCCCATCTGGGAGAATACATGTCTGGATGGTTGCATTCCAAGAGGCAGGTGAAGAAAGAGAGCTGGGACTTCCACGCCAGTATGGGACATACCTATTTTCTATCCCAGTATGAGATGTTCCTGTTTTTCAGCCCCAACCTTCTCAACCCTCTCTCTCGCTCCCTGCTTTGCCAAATATCCCTACCAAGTAGGCAAACTGGATGTCCAAGAAGTGACGGTCAGAGGGAACTTTACTTCTACTTTGTTCTTTTTGTAATTTTGAATTTTGTACCATAAGCATGTATTGTTCATTCAAATACTAAAACATCAATTTTTAAGTGTTCAGAAAGGGATTGACAGATACATTTGAGGAAATATCCCCCCCCCCCAAAAAAAAAACTGAAAAAAACAAGGGAAGAAAGGTAAAAAAAATAGAGGTAAGAAATTTAGAGAATCAACTTAAGAAGTCTGACATCAACTAGTAATAGTTCAGAGAGAAAAAAAAATGAAGAAACCAAGAGAGGAAATTATCAGGGAAATAATAGAAATTTTTTTCAGAACTAAATAATACTAGTCTCTAGATTGAAAGTAACCACTAGCATATCCACTAGAAGCTTACTAAAAACAAAAACAACAAAAAAAGATGTATTGGAGGCAAAATTCTAGACTCCTTGTATATTTGTATATTTGAAAGTTCCCTTATTCTCTTACTTGATAACAGAATTCTAGGTTTGATTATAATTTTGCTCAGAATTTTAAAGTTAGCATTTCTTCTGGTTTCCAGTATTGCTGTTGTGAATTCTAATAAATTCCTGATTGCTTTTACTTCTGACTGTTTTGTTCCCTCTAAATGCTGTCAGTGCCTTCTTTTTATTTTTAAATTCCGGATATACCTTAGTGTGGATCATTGTTTATTTATTCATTATGTTGAGTACTTTGTGTGGTTACTTTCCTCTCCTTCTCCTCTTCCTCCCCCTCCTCTTCTTCTTCTTCCTCCTCCTCCTCCTTCTCTTCTTCTTCCTCCTCTTCCTTCTCCTCCTCTTTCTCCTCTTCCTCCTCCTCCTCTTCCTCCTCCTTTTTTTTCTTCTTGGTACTGGGATTGAACCCAGGGACATTTTACCTTCAAGCTAAATCCCCAGCCCTATTTATTTTTTATTTTGAGATAGGGTCTCACTAAGTTGCTGAGGCTGGCTTCTAATCTGTGATCCTCCTGTCTGAGCCTCCCACTTACTGAGTTATAGGGGTGTTCCACAGTGTGGGACTTAACTACTCTTCTCCCCAATATTTAACCTCAGCAGATCTCTGGACCTAGACAGAGAGGTTTAAAGACTACTGGGGACAGGGAGGGTAGCTTGGGTTTATAAAGCTTCTGTCATATTGAAAGAATTTAAGTTTAAAGCTATTTATATCTTGGAACATCTTCATCAGATCTAGAACACAATGTCCTATCAACATCCTTCCCCATCTAGAAATATAATTTCCACACATGTGGGCAGCAGACCAACCATACTAATAAGTTTGCAGGCAAAGTACTAGTACCATCACTGATCCAATTATCACAGTCCCTGAGCTACTTGGTCAGGCAGTCCCAGGAAAGGTGGGTGTATATCCCAAGAGAAGATTTTGGAAATAGAAACTCAGTCCTCTTAAAACGGCATATGTTAGATTGGCTTGTCAGAAACCATGACTTTTTTTTTTTTCTTCAGATTCTATATACATGACAATGTTCTTTTTGTCTCTTAGGTCCTCTGTCTGCCAATACTGTATTCTCAGGTCAGAGCCCTAATCTGTGAAAAGGCTTGTGAATTACTGTGATTCGTTTTTGTTTTTTGGGTTTTTTTTTCCGTTTTTGTGGTACTGGAGTGGGGGGGGGGCATTCTACCTCCAAGCTACACCCCCAGCCCTATTTTTTTTTATTCTTTATTTTGAAACAGGGTCTCACTAAATTGTGGAGGGCCTCACTAAGCAGCTGAGGCTGGCTGAGAACCCGGATCCTCCAGTCTCAGCCTCCCAAATGCTGGGATTACAAGCGTGAGCCACCACGTCCAGCTCGGTTTTGTTTGTTTGCTTGCTTTCACAGTATTTAGTGTAACAAGTTCCTTTAGGAAATACCTTAATGTTTATTCATTGAACACTGAACTTACATACAAATCCTTTTAATGTTTTTAATAAGCAGGTAAAGATGAGAAGACGTAAGGCTCAAAGCGGTTAAATAACTTGCCTAAAATTACACAGTGTGATCTCAATAAGTGTGATTCTAATCCAGCTGTATTAATAGGTTTCTCTGTTATCCACCCTTATTGCCCATGGTTTCACTTATCTGTAAGAACAAAGCTATAATATGTTTATATAACTCAAAACCATGGAAGATTTTTCAAAGGTCAGATGTCTTTTCTTCATGAGTAGGTAAAAGAGTCCTGATTAGAAATGATTACTTTAAAGAATGGTTTGCGATATCGTCAGAAACAGAGAAATGTCTTGCCATTCATTAAAATCACAGACACTAACGGTCAGTATAATATTATGAAAATTGTCTTGGGGGCTTTTGGAGAAGAGAGAAAAAATGGTGTTTGAATGACTTAAATGACATCTTCTTACATTTCCCTTGGTTTCAATATCATTCATTAGTAGGTTTTTGGCACTTCCAGCTTTGGAGGGTTTTTGCACACATTTGATGTCCTGCCATTTCCCCTTCCTTTGAAAGAACATTAGCTATCTTTCAGAAAGCTCTGGGAATATTGTACAGGTCTATGCATCAGAAGGGAGATATGGCTTCTTACATGAAATATTGTTTTAAACATTTAAAGCTGACTGCTCGTTTCTTAAAAATTGGGACATCACAGTAACATTACAAGAGAGCAGTTGTCTATAATTTGCACAGCTAAATTTGGCTTCTGGATTGTCAAATATGCAAGAGTATTGTTTGGAATAATAGTTAATAATAGTTTCCAAGCAAGTCAGAAATAGAGCCACTATCATTTAAAAGCTGGAGCTCAAATGCAACTGCCTTTCCAGCAAGATGATGAGTTAACGAGGAAGACCTCTTTCAAACCAGTAAACAACATCATTTGGTTATCGAGGCGCCCACTACCTTGCACATCAAGTCGCTAACCCATCACAATGTGATCACTAAGAATAGACCCTTTGCTGCCTCTTCAGCAAGGGCTTGAGCTAAACAGCTGGCACTTGTCTCTGTGTGCTGCAGGAAATGATGACTACAATAAGAATAAGGCCCTGGGTTTATAACGCTTCGGCTGAAAACCAGGGCAAGCTGTGGGATTAAGAAAGGGAGTAACTTTTAAGACTCTGAGGTTCAAGGGCACCTGTATGGCTCCTTTGATGCACAGCTCAGAAAACTTCCCGATCCCCAGCCCCCAGCACAGGTTTTGCACTGGATATTCTCCATCTGTCCCTCCATGACCACCCTCTATTTTTCCCTCTCTGCACTCTGCCCTAGGAGACTACCTCTAAGGACCATCACCAGAGAGCTCCTGTGACCTCTGGCCAATAGGAATAGTATAGTGAGCAGAGGATGCTAGGAGTGTGAGGATGGAGTATTGGTTCCCTGCATTCCCCTACCTACAGCTCAGCACATCGCCCCAGCTGCTGCTCTCTCCTTGCCACCCCCGGGTCCCTCACACTCATGGGTGGTAGTGGCTTCCTGCTGTTGCTGGTCCTGGTGCTTCTTCATCCTTTGCTGCTTTTCTCTAAACCTTCTCCACCTATGTAAATGGCCCCTCTATGGAACTCTCACCCATCACCCGTTTTTGAGTGGTTAGTTGATTTCCTGTGGGCCTCTGAATCATACTGTATCCTCCTTCTCATGCCCTGCAGCTAATTGAGGTTGACTCTTGTTATATAGAGATTTCAGCTTTTGGAAAATACAGAGCTTGATAAGATGTATAACTCTCCAGGATGCCTGAGACTCAGACCTATGCTTGGCTGTTTAGCCCTTTGTGTAAACTTGAACAAGTCATCAAAACCTCACTGTCTGGTTTTTAAGGATCTGGCTATTCAGATGCCCAACTGTGCATGTACTTTCATGTCCTTCAATCTGTACCCTCCGGTCAGGCCCTTTCCAGAACCATGCTGCCCTGACAGTCATGACAAACAATCTCACCTGTAACTCCTCACTTCTCCAGCAACATGATACTGTCTTTGGCAACAGATGTTACATCTCATCCCTATTTTGTCTCTGCTGAAGTGCAAAGCACAATTCTTAAGCTATAATAACTTCTTGTTTCTTATTAACTAAAATACTTGGGAACAATTCATTATATATAAAATTTATATCAATAGTAGAATACACTCATTTATGTGTTTTATGACCAATTTGCCTTCATGTTCTATTATAGATTGCTATATTTTCCCCTAAGACCTTTGTAAATGTATAAAATATAACATGTAGCACATATCCCGATTTGTGAGCGTGTGTATACATATATATGCATGTGTATATTTATAGCTATGTATTCATCCATCTATCAGTAGTTAATATGTCCCAGGGTCAGGAGAGGGTAGAACCTTGATATAAAGAGGTTGGGCTCTAAAACAATACAACTGGCTTCATCTCCAGCTCAGAACACTTTTTATGTCACCTCAAGCAAGTTGCTAAGACTCTCAGACCCTATTTCCTCTTCTGTAAAAATGGTGATAATATCACCTCTGTGGCAGGTTATTGTTGAGGATTAAATTACTTGGTTTAGAGCCAGGAGTGGTGGCACACACTTGTAATCCCAGTACTTGGGAGGCTGAGACCGGAGGATCCGGGTTCATGGACAGTCTCAGCTACTTAGTGAGGCCCTGTTTCAAAATAAAGAATAAAAATTAGGGCTGGGGATGTAGCTCGGAGCTAAAATGCCCCTGGGGTCCATCCCTAGTACCGCAAAAGAAAAAAAAATTACTTGTTTTATATAAAGTTCCTGACACATAGAAGATGCTTAATAAGCATTCACATCCTTTCTCCCAGAATGATGGATTAAACACAAATGGAATCCTGAAATTCCATGGAAGTTCTGTTTCTTTTTCTAAGAGTCTGCCACTCTTTGAGTCAAACTGCCCAGGACTAGAGGATCTGACAGAAGAAGCCATACAGACTGGCAAAATAAGCTTTCTACTACTTAGATCTTCAAATTAACCTTACATAGCCTCTTGAGGCCAAATGTTTAATCATCAGAATTTAAGTGATTACTGAGACTTAGGAATAATAAAGACTTGACTTCTGTTATCTTCTGGGTTCTTGAGAAACTGCGGAAGCCTCTAAGAAGTAACCAGGAGGGTACAAATCAATTTGGTGGCAGATGTCTTCAGCTTGACTCATCAATCTGCTTATTTTTACCAGTGAGTAAGAAAGCAGACAGGCAAGAGGATGCATATACTTACTATTGTGATCATGGTGATGGCTCATGAGTACATACATATGTGTGGCTTATTAGTATATGTCAATTGTGCCTTAATAAAGCTATTTTTTAAAATACACAAAAATTAATTTTAAAAAGGAAAAAAATATACATTGGCCTGTGAACTTTTTTTTTTTTTTAGGTACTGGGGATTGAACCCAGGAGCATTCTACCTCTGAGCTATACCCCCAGACCTATTTTTTATTCTTTATTTTGAAACAGGGTCTCACTAAGTTGTGGAGGGCCTCACACATTGCTGAGGCTGGCCATAAACCTGCAATCCTCCTCTCTCAGCCTCCCAAGTACTGGGATTACAAGCATGCACCACCATGTCTGGCTGGCCTGTGAACTTATGGTTTGTATATTTTAGTGCATATAGGTTATATCTCAATGGAGAATAAATAAATAAATAAGTCAAATAGTGAATATAGTATGCTACCTTTTGTATAAGAAATAGAGAGACTTTAAGAATACATATCTGAGCCAAGAATGGTGGTGCACGCTTGTAATCCCAGCATTTGGGAGGCTGATATCAGAGGATCTGGGTTTGAGGCCAGCCTCAGCTACCTAGTGAGGCACTCCGCAACTTAGTGAGACCCTGTTTCAAAAATAAAAAATAAAAAAATAGGTCTGGGGGTATAGCTCGAAGGTAGAATGCCACTGAGTTCAATCCCCAGTACTGCAAAAAAAAAAAAAAAAAAAAAAAAAAAAGTATCTGTATGTGTTGATAGCTTCATAAAAGTTCTGGAAAAATAAATAAGAACCCAATGAAAGTTATCACCTCTGGTCCAAGAAGAGGAAAAAGAGAATGTAGGAAGGATGTTGCAGATGGTGCACCAAACAAATCTCCTACTTGTGTGGGCTGTTTGTACCCCTCCCAAGCCAGACCAAGGTGACCTCAAAGCTGATGACAGAAGCAGTGAAGCTCCTCAACATAGACTTCTTCACAGCAGCCTGCTCCTTGAACAAAAAGTAAATAAAGCATCTTTAAAGCAAGATAAAGCTGGGCATGGTAGCACACACCTGTGATTCCAGTATATGGGAGGCTGAGACAGGAGGATCAAAGATTCAAGGCTAGCTTCAGCAATTTAGCAAGACCCTCAACAACTTAGTGAGACCTTGTTTTAAAATGAAAAATAAAAAGGGATGGGGTGTATCTTAGAGGTAGAATGCCCCTAGGTTCAATCGCTAGTAGCAAAAAAATAAAAGAGAGAAGAGAGAGAGAGAGGAGTATGCAGGTGACTAGCATTGGATATAGGTTGGTAAAGGGAAGAGAAAAAGCTAAATGGACATTTTCTAAACTCAGAAACACTCCAAAGGTACGAATGAGAAAAGCCCAAATTGAAAAGTTCTGCCATGTTCAGTGACAGTGCTTTCCACACAACTTATCTTCCGCCCAGAAGTGTAAAGCTCTACAGCTGCCCCTTCGTTCCAGTGGGACTTCATTCTACCACCACCCTGCCCCACACCAAACCCACAGCTGTTCAAGTACTTTATATAAAGTGATGCAGTATTTACATATAATCTATGCACATTCTCCATATACTTTAAATCTTCTCATAGATCACTTATGATACCTAGCATGATACAAATGCTATGTAAATAGCTGTTACACCTGTATTGTTTAGGGAATAATGACAAGAAAGAAAAGTCTGCACATGTTCAATACACATGTAAATTTTTCAGAAAATATTTTTGATCTAAGGTTGGTTGAATTTGTACATGTAGAGCCATTGGTTATGAAGGACTGACTATAAATAGATTTTTAGGTATATTTAATTTTTTTTTCAGTACTGGGGATTGAACTCAGGGGCATTCTACCTCTGAGCTATACCCTATTTTTTTTTTATTCTTTATTTTGAAACAGGGTCTCACTAAGTTGCAGAGGGCCTCACTAGGTAGCTGAGGCTGACCTCGAACCCGTATCCTCCAGTCTCAGCCTCCCAAATGCTAAGATTACAAGCATGTACCACCACGCCCGCCTATATTTTAAAATGCTGTATTCTAAAATTCTATTATGATACCAAATCAACCAAACAGTAAGTATACCTTGAGACATCTGCAAGGTAAACACTCCCACAGGGCTGACAAGGACCCACAGGAAGAAACATGGAAGATGAGGTTCATTCCCTGAGGGAATTTGGGTTGCCTCACAGGTAAAAAGGCAGTTCTTGAAGGCTGTCAGCTGCTAAATGAGGAAGTACATGTTCAAAGGAGGTGGGACCAGCCAGATTTTACCTCAGTGATTTAATTAACACTTGTACCCCCACCCTGGCTAGGCTCCACAATGGGTGGAAAGGAAATGGGCTCAACTTAACACCACCCAGAAAGGAATCCAACATGGCCCAGGGACTGCTTGGCTGTTCCTCTTGTTCATCTTGTAGTCAGTGCCAGGTAAGCCCAAGTGGACTCCTGAGAGTCCTTCTCCTGTCGTCTCCCTTTTCCCTCCACTCGTCCTCCACAGGGGGCCTGTCTTCTTAGCTTCCAGCTAACAATCCCATTTGACAGATTAATTCATTTGCTAGGGCCCTCATAACCAGTCACTAAGCAGATGGCTATAACAACAGGTATCTATTCTCCTATATGGCTATAACAATCAGATATCACCGTTCTGGAGGCCCGAAGTGAGAAACCCAGGTGTGAGCAGGGCCCTGCTCCCTCTGAGGTCTCTGGGGAGAGAGAGCCCTGGCCTCTTCCAGCTCCTGAAAGACCCAGGCATTCTTTGGTTTGTGGAACCTCGCTCCAACCTCTGCTTCAGTTATCACAGATGTTCCCCTTTGTCTGTGTCTCTCTTCCTCTTAAAAGGACACTAGTTATACTGGATTGAGGGCTGCCCTATTCCAGTATGACTTCATTTTGATTTATCATCTTAATTACTTTTGCAAAGACCCTATTACCAAACAAGGTCACAAATAAATTACCAAGGGTTAGGACTTTAATGTGTTTTTTTAGAGGGCACAATGCAACACATAGCACTCTACATTTTACTGAGAGGTATCTCCACTATACAAACAAGAAACAAGTCTCTCTTTCTCTCTCAAATTTTATTTATTTGTTTATTTATTTATTTATTTTGGTCATTCCAATGCTATCCCATCACAATACTTCAATGAGTAATTGTTTGATTTTTGGTACTGGGAATTGAACCCAGGAGCATTCTACCTCCAAGATACATTCCCAGAGCCCTTTTCATATTTTATTTTAATTTTGAAATGGGGTCTAAGTTTCTGAGGCTGGCCTTGAAACTTTGATCATCTTGTAGCCTCCCAAGTACTGGAGGCTACAACCTCCCAAGTACTGATGTTACAGGGGTGCACCACCATGCCTGACTTGATGAGTAATTATGTTAAAAGCCTCTTACCCACAATGGGGTGAGATGTAGAGTAACAGAGATAAAGAGGATAGAAAAACAACTTCCTTCCACCTTGAGGAGAATGAGCAAAGACAGAGGAGGCAGAGGGGAGAGACACACCCGCTTTGCATTGCTAAAGGTCTGCTTTCATTCTTACTTCCTTGGGAGCTCATTAGATCTACCTCGATGTAGTGTCAACTCACAGGCTGTCATGGAAAGAAGAGCAGAACCCTGCTCTACCTCCACTTCTGATGCACTCTGTAACCTTTCTGATCCCTGGTTTCCCTGGCTGTAAAACAAAAGAGTCAAAGGAGATTACTCAGGTCCTTTTCAACTTGCAAACATCTCGGTTGCATGGTATCATTTAGGGGTTTGCTGCTGTCACTGACTGGGTGAACCAGAGGTAACTGACTTTGGTGTGGCAGGCACACCTGGCCGGGGTCCTTACTAAGAGGCTGCCCTTTATAGGCCTTCTACTGTCCGCAAGTCTGGGCTGGGAGACCACAAGTCTGAATTGCCAAAAAGGAAGGGACTGCTCCTGGAGGGTGGTGAAGGTGATTCTTCATAAACATGGGCTCAGTTCTCTTTCTTCACACTCCAGCCACAGGGTCATTAGGAATCCTGAAACTCCAATTTTTTAGCCAGTCACTTTCCCTGCAACTTCCTCAAAGAAAGCAAGAGAAATTGAAAGAGGCCAACTAGGCTTCCTGCCTATTACAGCTTGACTTAGAAGGACTTAAGCAAAGCCTCCAACTTCCTGAAATCTGACTCAAGGCATCCCCACCCCCTAGACAGCTCACCCAGGCAGCCTCATTGACCTCCCCTTCTTGGCTCTCCTGCACCCCTGGGTGCAGGGATCCTTCCCACAGGCACTTTCATCCATCTAATCAACAAGCAGTTTTCAAGCACCTACAGAGCAAACTACCCTCATAGCTCCCAGGGGTCTTGCAGTACTACTGTAGGCTTGCTTAGAATCCAAGTGGTCTCCAGTTTGCCTGGGCCTTCATAACGGTGGACCAGAGGACAAGGGGATACCTCTGATATTGTGTCCACTTAAAACTTTAAGGCTCTTGGCTTGGAGGAATGGAGTAGTTAGTACTAACAGTTTCTGTGGTTGACAGAAAGTGTCAAATCCCTTAGGCCTGTCTTATGCCAGTGTCTCCTGTGTTACCAAATACTGAGCCACTGAGGAATGATGAATGGGTATCCATCAGTAACTCTGCCTGGTAAGCTACCCTCTCTGCTCCAGGGAATGCTTTTTGCTGACAAACACTCTGGGCTCCACTATCTCTCCATTTCTTCCCAAGTCCCACAGTCCCCATGGATCAGGATTGTCCCCTCCTCAGTGGTCAGTGCTGGTACCCAGGGCTTGAGATCACTAGTGTTTCATTCAGATTACAAAATTTTTTCCGCATTGCAACACAAGTCCCCACACAAGATTGATCTCTTCCCTCCATGGCTACCATTTCTCAAGTCTTGTTTTTACATTGATTTCATTCCAACAACTCTATTTCAAGTGAATCCATGCAGACTTCCTCTTTTAACTTAATTCAATCTTAGGGGAAACAGGCCTCCAAGTACATTAAAAGAGCTCTAGCCCTATGCTGCTGCTGTCTGCTAAGCAGAGAGAATGCACTTTCTCCCTCCTTAGTTTTGTATTGGTGGTGTCTGACCCAGTCTACTTTTCATGCATGTTCCCTGGGTCTGGTTCTTTGGGATTAGCTTCTTGGAATTTGTTTCTTCTCTCTGCCTGAAGATCTATGAAAACCTATAAACTAAAGGGACATGAATAGAGTAGTTAAAGGCAGGGTCATATGAGGCCTCTTAGGCTCACCTACTTAAGTGAACTTCATAGAACTACCAATCAGTCCCTGTGGTTCTAATAATGTATTTCTACAAGCAAACCACTCTAAAATCTAATAGCTTAAAGCAGCAATGATTTATCTCATGTGCATATAATTGGGGCAAGGGTTATGGGAAGGCCCATCTCTGTTCACACAGTATCAACTGGGGTGGTTCAACTAGGAATTGAGGGACCACTACTAAGGTACCTTCATTTCACACCTGGGAAGTTGGTGCTGGTGGTAGAATGAGATCCAAGCCAGGAGGCCTCACTTTCTCCACATGGACTTCTTCCTAAGCTATTTGGCTTACTGTCAATGTGGTGGATGGGTTCCAAGAGTTAGTAGCCCAAGAAAACATGGCATTTTTATGGCCTAACTTTAGAAGTCCACCATCCTCTATTGGTACAGGAAGTCATAAAAACCCATTCATGTATAAGGAAAAGAGTCACACTAGAGAGGAGGGGTGGCCAATGCCACATATTAAGAACATGTGGAATGGGGTGTATTGTGGTAGACAATTTTTTGCAAAACCCAATCTGTCATGACTTACTTTCTGGTCATAAAAATTTATATCTAGGGCTGGGGATATAGCCTAATGGTAGCACCCTGAGTTTAATCCCCAGCAACACAAAATAATATTTTATTAGTTAGAGTTCCTAGAGGAATAGAACTATCTGGATATGTATATGTATGGTTATTAAATTGGCTTGCATGATCAGAGGTCAGATTGTCCCACACGGTTGTTTGTAACCTGGAGAGCTGGAGGGACCAGTAGCTGCTCGGTCCAAGAAACCGGAAGCCTCAGAACAAAAGAGACCAATGATGCAGCCCCAGCCTGAGGTTGAAGGCCTGGAAAGTTCTTGGAGAGTCATTGGTGAGAGTTTACATTTGAAGATGAAGGAGCTGAAAACTGATGTCCTTGGGCAAGGGCAGCAGCAATAGATGCATCTGTTCATGAAGAATTTAGTTTGTATCCCCACAGCTTCCTCTTTCTTCCCCTTTTTGTCCCAGCTTATGGGATGACGCTGCCCACGTTCAGGACAGGTCTTCCCCCTCAAGTTTGCTATCCCACATGCCAATTGTCCCTGGGAACACCCTCATAGACACACCTCAAAGTCTCTTAGTATTAGGCATTTCATAGGTGGCTCTCAATCCAATCAAGTTAACAATCCAAATTAACCCTGACAAACATACACAGACACCTACACATATATATGGGGCTGGGAATATAGCTCAGTGGTAGAGTGTGCATTTAGCATACATGAGGTACAAGGCACAACCTTCAGCATCAAAATGTTAATAATAACTTTAAAAATATATCTATCCTATAGAGCAAACACTCTCAACCCTTCCTCCCAAACCCTCAAGACTAATCCCACTGTGTCCACTTGGAAATCTAGGATCTATTTATCTAAATCTACTCCAGGTGTAGATGATGCTCTTGGGATTGGTTCTTTGAGAACAGCTCTTTGGAAACTGCTTCTCTCTGCCTGAAGACCTGTGAAGACCTATGAACTAAAGATATTGGCACCTGCCCCAACGCACGCCCAACAGACACAGGATAAGCACTATAGACATATTCAAGAAAGAGAGAGACAGAGACACATAACGTTATCTGATACACAGAAATTCTGAACTCCAGCCAGGTACATGTTGCCAGTCCCTGGAATAGGGCTCAGTATCATCGTCTGGGAATTGTGCACTGTGCCCTCTGGGCACTTAGTCCTTCCTTCTTTTTCCAAAAAGGTAAGTCTATGTTTATAGTGAAGTAGTTTCCTCAACCTGCTTCCTATCAGGCAGAAGTTTGGAAATTCAAGGATTTCTTTTCATTTTGTACTGTCTCTATCCTTTCAGTCCATATTGGCATAATTCTTTGAAAACTCTTATGAGTGGTTAGTAGATCAACTTATAAATGCATATATTAGGTAAGAACCACACCTGCAAATTTGATATTTACCTAGACGCCATTTCTTAATTTGGGAATATCTCACTTACTAGAGAAGTTAAAAATTAGGATATACAGAGAACTCAAGAAACTCACAGCTAAGAAAACAAATAACCCAATCAAAAAATGGGAAAGGGAACTAAATAGACACTTCACAAAAGAAGAAATACAAATGGCCAATAAATGTATGAGGAAATGTTCAACATCATTAGCAACCAGAGAGATGCAAATCAAAACTACCTTGAGATTTCACCTAACTCCAATCAGAATGGCAATCATCAAGAACACAAACAACAACAAATACTGGCAAGGGTGTGGAGAAGTGGGAACCCTAATACATTGCTGGTGGGATTGCAAATTAGTGCAATCGCTTTGGAAAACAATATGGAGGATACTCACACGAATGGGAATGAACCTACCATATGATCCAGCAATACCACTTCTGGGTATCTAACCAAAAGAACGGAAACCAAACTATCAGACCAACACAAGTGTATCTATGTTTATAGCTGCACAATTTACAATTGCCAAACTATGGAACCAGCCAAGATGTCCATCAACAGATGAATGGATTACAAAACTATGGGACATGTACACAATGGAATTTTACTCAGCCATAAAGAAGAACAAAATCATGTTTTTGCAGGGAAATGGATGGAACTGGAAAACATTATGTTAAGTGAGATTAGTCAGTCACAAAAAGTAAAAAATCATATGCTCTCCCTAATATGTGGAAGCTAGGGAGAAAATGGGACATAAGAGGGACTCCAGATGAAGAAGAAGAATCCTTAGGTGAACAAAGAATTTGACTTAATGGAAGGTAATGGGAGGAGGGGGGACACCCTAATGAGCATGATGTACTGTCATGAACACTTCAAAGTCAATCACTAAACTGACCTTGAGAAGGAGGGAAAAGGAGGGAGTGGGGCAGGAATTGGGGAAGGGTTAAATAAGAAATGTGTGCATGTATGCCTTTACTTATACTAGCTTGTATCTAACAAAGATGTGTGATTACAATGCACCAATTTAAAAAAAATAAAAAAAGGAAAAGATGAAAAAAAAAAGATTTGTTAAAGCTACACCAGGAGATTTTTGATCTACGTAATGCAGAGCCCATTTCTATTAATGTGGCAGAAACAGCTAAGATATTTATAGATTGGCTTCAATCCTTGGTGCCTACTTGGCCCTGGTATACCTCCTTGCTGGGAGGAGTTATCGGATTAGCAGTAATAGTCATTCTAGGTTTATGCATTCTATCACTTGTTGTATGCCTTGTGATCAATGCCTTTGTTAGTATATGAGCATATTTACATGGAATAAAACTGCAAGCACTGCCTCACAGAGGGCCTGGTAGTCAATGATGGGTTCGATTTTCTCAGGACAATATCAACCTAAGACAGGGCTCGTTGAATGACTCATCGAGACCCCATGACGGGTAAGATTAAGCACCTGGCGGGAAACGACCTAAGACAGGTACAGTCCTTTGTGCATTTTAAAATAAAAACGAGGGAGATGTAGGAGCCCAGCTGGGCCCTTTCCTCCCTGGCAGTTGCTATCTGCATATATGAGTAATTGCACTCATGATTCTTCTGCTATGGCTACTTTGGTGTCTCGAAGTCTGGAGATTGCTCCTAGGATGCGTAGATGAAAGACCCTCTTATTTCTTAGAAAGTAAATATATGACTCTAAAGGTTTATGGTTTTATGACTCTAGAAAGTTTGCTTGACCAGGCTATGTTACGAATATGGGCTATACGTGGAAAACGAAGAAGTGGTGCTAATTGTGCTCTGATAATGATTGATACGTCATAAATGTATATGTAACCCTGTTGTACTCAAGAAATATATAAAAAAAAATCCATGCTGAATAATAAAAAAATAAGAAGGAAAACAAAAAAAAGAAGTTAAAGATTTCATTTTTTAACTCAGAAAACCCTAACTCAAACTCACTTATACTTTTTTAGGGTTTGCTTGATAACAGAGTAGCTCCTTGTTAAGCTCATCTCTTCCACTTTCATTTCACCAAAGCCAGCTGGAAGAAGGTGGGTAGAACCTCCAACACACTACCCAGAAACCTCTTTAGTTACAGCATCAAGTTTATTGGGTGCATTCCCCATTTTCTACATTATTGCAGGTGACGATGTTGTTAAACTTTCTACCACTACATAAATAGGGTCCCCTTTTCTCCAGATTCTAGTAATACTGTCTCTACTTTCTTTTGAGCCTTTACTAATACTCTTTTTAAGGTCTTTAAACATTCACCTGCTGCCCCAACCCAAAGCTTATACCACATGTTTTAGCTTTTTGATTTAGCAGCAAACCACTCCTGATACCAAAATCTGGTTCAGTTATCCACTGCCTCATAACAAACCATCTCAAAATCTAGTGGGTTAGAAGGACAATAATTTATTTGGCTCACAAGTTTGCACTTGGAATAGGGTTTAGTGGAAAAGCATTATTTCTGTTTAATATTCTTGCAACATTAACTAGGGTAACCTGACTGGTAGATTGAGAACCACTTTCAAAATGACTCATTCACATGCCTAACAAGATGATTCTGTTAATGCTACTGGCTAGGCCAGGGTTAGGCAAAGGGACCTTGGTACACATAAGCATTTCCAAAGGCAACTTGGCTTCTTCATGTCAGAGTAGCTGGATTTCAAGAGTGAGTACTCCAAGAGAACAAAGTAAGACATGGCATTTAGCCTCTTACAGCATCCTTCTGTCATACTTACTAGTTGAGGCTGCCACCACAAAGGTCCATCCAAGCCCATCAGGTTCATGTGGAAAAAATAACCACACCACTTGCTAGGAAGAGTGACTATGTCACATTGTGAAAAGAGATGTGGGATGGGATAGATGATGATAGATGAGACAGATAGTCATTCTTTGTAAAACCTAAGTCTGATCTTCGTTGTCAACTGGTCTGGCTTGAGAGATATAACTAAATAATTGGTAAAGCACACCTCACAGTGTCAGTGAGGGTGCTTCCACAGATGATTGGCATATGGATCAGTCAACTAAGGAAATAACCACTCCGAATGGGGCAAAACTATCCAATGGGCTGGAGACCCAGATGGAATAAAACATAGAAGAAGGGAGAGGCTCACATGTGCACACAAGCTCTATTTTTCTTGAGCAGGTGCATTTTTTGCTTCTACCATTGGCCAGGGATATCAGACTCCAAATTCTTTCACCTCTGGATTAGGACCTGCACCATCAACTCTCCAGAGAACTTCTAGGCCTTCAGCCTCAGTTTGGGACTATATTATTGGTTCCTCTTGTTCTGAGTCTTCCAGCTTCTTCGACTGAGAAGTTACTGGTTTTCCCAGCTCTCCAGTCTGCAGATAATCACTGTGGGACTATCCAACTTCTGATTGTATAATCCACTCTAATAAATCATTCTCTCTCTCTCTCTCTCTCTCTCTCTCTCTCTCTCTCTCTCTCTCTCCATATATATATATATACACACATATATATGATTCTATTGCTCTAAAGAACCTAATATATCTGCCCATGAAAGGCCAGAAAAACGAAATCTAAAAACATATATATTTTATAGCATCCAAGGTATAATCCAGTATCTGGTGCTTTTGGTGCTTTAAGGCTCAAATGGGACATGAGTCCTTTTTCTGAGCTTATAGTGTTATCTCATTATTGAAGGTAAAATGTGCCTGTTTTTCATGACCCTCCACAATCTGCATTCATCTACTACACAAAACCCATCTGATGACTTGGTACTCTAGCAACATAACCTCTTCTCCTACTCACTCAACTGCTTTGCCTTCCCTAGCATATGTCTTGCACCTTATTTTCAGCTTATACTTATTCTGATTTACCTGCCTGAGTTACTACTTTACCTGTCTCCAGCTTATTCAAATTCTTCAAGGATTAGCTTATGTATTATTGTACCCAGCAGACCTTTACTAAGTGTACACCGTGTGCCATATCTGTACTAAGAAATAGAAATATAACTATGAAAGTCCTGGTCTTAGACTTCAAGAAGATTATGCTAAAATAAGGAGATACACACATATGCAAGAAAAAAATTATAATACTCTAAGATAATTTCCATAATGAAGATATAGATATGGGTAATCCAGGAGAAGCAGCTCAGGCTATAGTGGGATAACACGGTCCCACTCGTGGGTCCTTGGCCTCCATGATAAAAAGAATTTTAACACATGCCAGTCAGGAACAAAAGGCAGGTATTTATTCTGGAAAAATAAGGGACTTGGGAAAACAGGTAAGTGGAGACCTTCTGAGTTACAGAGCGGGAGGACAAGAGAGAGTCCTTGCCTCCTTAGTCCTTATATCCAAGGGGGTTGGCCTAGAAGTCTGGAACACAGGTATAGGTGGTCGTCCAAAAGAGGGTGGTCACAGGAAAAGTTGTATCCTCCTCCTCAGGTTTCAAGATGGATCTGACCTTGGCCCTGAATCTCAGGTGGGGGCTTGGATTCAGGGGATTAAAAAGGTGTGACCCACTTAGACTTTTCTCCTAAAATTTTGAGCACACCCTATAGGATAGGGTCAGCTAGAACTCTCCAGATTTTAAAACTATATTTTTCCTTTTCCTCCCAATGTCTCCTTTCTGCCTAAATTTTATTCCTTCTACTCTACCTCAAAGCCACCTGGAGAAGTAAGAAACACTTCAGAGAGGAGGCTGCATTTGAGTAGACTGGAAGGATGAGTGGAATCCACAAGGCAGGACAATGGTGCAAACTCAGAAGTAAGACAAGAAGTAGGGCTGGGCTTGTGTTTGCCTTTCTCCACTCCTGTGGCTATGTCTCTCTACTAGACTCTATGAGTATGAGTATACAAAACAACAAAACAGCCTCAACTGGCAGCAAAACAAGAGTCCAGAAGTTGGTGGTTTCATCGTGAGACCAAAGATGCCAAAAGTTTATATACAGTTTATGACCACAATCTCAATCATCTTTCTTTGTTCAATTAAATTTATAGAAGATTGCTACTCAGAATGACTTCTGGCCAAACTCTTGGGTCACTCTAGTAACTAGGAGGTGGGACAGAGATGGCAAAGGCAGCCATGCTGGCATCATAAGGCAGTGTAACTGTAGGGATGATGACTGCCATTTACAATTGGTTAGAGTTATTCTGGAAAACCTCAAAGCCACCTGGAGAAGTAAGAAACACTTCAGAGAGGAGGCCGCATTTGAGTAGACTCAATTCTTTGTGTCAGACTCCCCTCTGACACAAAGAATGGAACAGAGATAGGAGAATGATTGCCAATAGGAGCCAACTGTTGGAACAAGAGGGGACAAACTAATAGACTTTCAAAGACACAGGGGCAGACATCTCCTCTTAAGATCAGTTTTCAGGGAAAAACATAGAATCGTGGTCGATCTCATTAGATCTCAAAGGGGGGAGCCAAAGAAATATGAGGAAATGAACTGACCTACACAGCTGTAGATGGTTTTACACAGCACATTGCAAACATTTCCACCAACAACCACTAGGAGCAAGAAAATAGGAAGGAATACATCCACCTTAGGAGTCCAGAAAAGCATCCTGAAATATTCTCTTACAAAACTCAAAATTTTATGACTTTTTATTTCAAGTTTATACAAAGATTTTGCCTTGTACACCATAATCTATGCATGTTTGTTTTAACACAAAAACGTTTTTCTTCAATTTTCAAGGACTATTTACACTCCTGGGAGAGGTTCCATGATAATCTGTGATTCTACAAACACTTTGGCACAATACCATATGCTTATGGATGTTTAAGAAGAATGAACCCATTATAACTGGTTAGGACCTTTCCTGACTCATAGCTGGCATACAGTAAAGGGTAGTTATTGAGCCAGGCATAGTGGTGCCTGAATCCCAGTACGTGGGAGGCTGAGACAGGGTTGCAAGTTCGAAACTAGCTTCAGCATCTTAATGAGACTCTCAGCAACTTAGTGAAGACCCTATTTCAAAATAAAAAGTAAAAAGGGCTAGGATGTAACTTGGAAGTAGAATGCCCCTGGGTTTAATTCCAGTAACAAAACAACAAAGAAACAAATCAAAAAAGATAGTTATTATCTAATCATAATGCCCTAACTGATTGGGAAATGTCAAACTAGAGGATGGCAAAAGCAATTATTTCTCATAAATTCTAGTAACTTATAGCCAAAGTAACTCAGACTTCTTTTTTAAGAAAGAGCTCTTGAAAACCTCCTGGTATATCCCTATGGAAGTAAAAAGAACTTTCCTCTGCCCTCTGAAGATTTAATAATTGAATCTACTGAAATGAACTGACAGACTAACCAGAGAAAATATTACATATTTATTTAATGCATAAGAACAAGGCATCACAAGAATGGAAAGTGAGCACTCAAAAGCCCAATGAGGTTTGGAAGCTTACATACCTTTCTTCATATGGGAGAGAGAGTGTAGAATTGGGGATGTAGGAAATGTTAGAGGGAGACTAAATTATTTTTTAGGGACATGACCAAGCCCGAAGGACAGAGTGGCCTAAGAGAAAGATCCTCTGGGCTCTGGGTGTTGTGTTTGATATTTAGTCTTCTCTTCTTTAGTCTTAAAGAATTTAGTCTTCTTTGGTTAATGAAATTTCAGTGAGAGGACTGAAGTCAATTGTGTTTCTCTTTGGTGGATTTGGTCTTTAGGTATATAAGGGGAACTTCATAGAAAGTCCCTGCCCGCACTTTGAGAGAGAAATAATTGAGAGACCTTGAGCATGCCAAGTGCTGTAGCTTGGGGTATGTTTTCCTAGCCCCAAACTCTTACATCATTTCCTGGAAAGAAGTTTCCATGGAAGCAAAATCATAATATAAGGGCTGCTGTTATGGGTTGAACTGTGTCTCTCCAAAAGATATGTTGAAGTGTTAATGCCCACTATTTGTGAATGTGACCTGATTTGGAAATTAGGGGTCTTTGCAAATGTAATTAAGCTGAGATGAGGTCATTAGGGTGGACTCTAATCTGATATGAATGGTGTCCTTAAAGGAGATTAGGATATAGAGGTGCAGGCGGAAGATGGCCCTGTGGCTACAGAGGCAGGAACAGAGGTGGTGCAGCTACAAGCCAAGGAATGCACCTTGATTCCCCATTTGGATGGGGGGGCCTGCCTGGCCTCCTCAAGTACTGACAACACACCCTACTATGTGTGCCCTAAAGCATGAGGAAAGACCAGAAAAAAAAAGAAAAAGAAAAAGAAAGTGCTATTTTAAAGGCTGTTGTGTTTAAGGGTATTTTGTGGTGTTCACTTTCTTGGACATTAATGGTATAGTAGGTTGCAAAATGCCTTTAGTCTTAGGAGATGCAAGCTGAAGTATTTAGGAATGAAGTATCATGATATCTGTAGTGTGTGTATGTATGTGTGTGTGTGTGTGTGTGTGTGTCTGTGTGTGTGTGTTTTATTGAAGATTGAACCCACGGGAGTTCTACCTCTGAGCTAGACACCCAGCTCTATTTTATTTTTAAATTTTGAAACAGGGTCTCACAAAGTTGCTGAGACTGGCCTAGAATCTGTAATCGTACTGACTTGGACCACCACACTCCACTCTACTATTTATTTATTTATTTATTTACTTATTTATCTATTTATTTATTTACTTATAAATTGACTCTGAGGATTGAACCCAGGGGCATTCTACCTCTGAGCTACATCTCCACCCCTTTTTATTTTCACTTTGAAACAGGGTCTTGATAAGTCACTGAAACTGGCCTTGAACCTGTGATCCTTCTGTCTCAGCCTCCCAAGTACTTGGGATTATAGGCATGCATGATCACACCCAGCTTCCATCTTCCTTTTAAACAAGGAAGGGTCTTTGCAGAGATTATTCATGGCTTTATAGCATCTTTGCTCCCTCTGACTGGAGCCAAGAGATGGAAGAGCTAGAGCCTGTGGGCCAGGAGCTGAGCTGCTCTGGCCAAGATGGGGGCAGGCCAGGGTGGAGGCATAGATAGTCAGTGTTCACCATTCTTTAAGGAATGGAGGCAGGCACTCATATCCACTTCTCTGCAGAGAAGCTGAGTGGAGGGAGCCTCTGCAGCATAAATTGGCAGCTGATAAGTGGCCAGAGTTAGCTAGCCAACAAGAGGATTCAATCAGGGGGCTGACAGAATAAGGCACTCCCTAAGGGAGCCTAAAAAATACAGGGGTGGAGGAGGACTAGATTTGCTGCATTGTGACTGGTTCAATCTCTTTCAGTGGACAGAGAAAATATGGAGATACATGAGTTATGTGTACAGCAGGCTCACAGTTTTTCTTTCTTACCCCTCCCCTCTCCAGTGCACACTAGCAAGGACAGATGGTGTTAACGGGAAGGACTTTATTTTGCCAAGCGCTTGGTGGACTTGTGAGGCTGACCCCTCTGGGATTCTGGCCTGAACAGCAAGACCTCAGAGGAGGGCTCTCTGGTCTGCAGTGGAAGGGGGAAAGGATTTGGAGCACGTATGGTTCAACCCAGGATGGAGTGAGTGAGGACCAGAGATCAGGAAAGGTGGCCACAAAAGAGATGGATGGCAGAAGGCTGGGTGCTCCAGACTTCACCCCAAAATTCAGACTTCACCCTAAAATTCAGGATTACTCGCCAAGAGGGGGTTCCTAGTGAAAGCCACACTAAATGAGGATATGGGCAATGTCTGATCCCAGTTAAATATAAGCAAAACTTTCAGAACATGAGGCCAGGGAGCCCTTCTGACACTCTATAACATTTATAGGTTTATCTTTTCAGGTTTGATTAGAACTGGTTTAGAGATAATCCTGGGGTTTCTCAGTACAGGTACCAATTTCTTCAAAAGTTGTTTCCTTCTAGTTTGACTAGTGGCTTCCCGGCAGGCCTTCCAATGTCCAGTTATTTTATGCCAGTAATTTAATTACGTTTTTTTTTTTTTTTTGCAGTGTTTTTGTTCTATAGGCAGCCTACTTTGAGGTTCAGCTGACTCTCTCCTTTGGTCTTCCCTTACAGTGCTCAGCACCTTGTGCACTGCTGGGTGGATTTTCAGGTGCTTTCAGTATAAGGAACAGCTGCTCTGTGATTTGCCAGTGTCCCTAGGGAATTGGAACTGAGTTGTTGGACAAAGAGCAGATGATTGTTTTAATGCCCAGAGATTGAAAGCAAGAGAAGAGAGATATGGCTTTCTGAGATAAATAATGGACTCCCAACTTTGCACACCACTGAGCCACATTCTAATGGGTTAACTGCTGAAAGGCTGGTAAGGTTTCTGGCCACAGGGGAAGTTGGTGAAGAGTCCCCCTCCCCCACATTCTTTTAATACCTTTCTTCCTCCAGCACTTCCTCTGGTTTGGGGGTGGTGTTGGGGGAGAGAAGGATGCAAATTTATCTAATCTCTAAAAAAAGCTTGTGGTATTTGCTGTGTTTGGCTGAAAGGAAAGAGAGAGCCCCTAGACTGTCTCCGCCCCTCGCCTCAGTTCTGCCTCCCGAAAACACCTTGTGGTTTGTGTGGACCCTCTCAGAATCTCTAGTTATGGTTGGAAAAACCCTAGGCAGCACATGTCCACCCAAACGCCAGCTCCTCAGGCCAGAGGAAGTACAGCCACAGTATGTGCCTCCCAACCAAGCAGGTAGCAGAGCCTGGGCTCAGGCTTTCACTTAGTGCCACAATCCCCTCTCTTAAATCTTTATTTTTTTTATTAATTGGTGCATTGTAATCATACATCTTTGTTAGGTACAAGATGATAACGACATATATGCACACATTTCTCATTTAACCCCTTCCCCAATTCCCACCCCACTCCCTTGCCCTCCCTCCTTCTCAAGTTCAATTTAGTGATTGACTTTGATATATTTGTGAAAATACATCATGTGCATTAGAGTGTCTCCCTCCCCTCCCCATAAAGAAGAACAAAATCTTGTTATTTGCAGGGAAATGGATGCAACTGGAAAACATTATGTTAAGTGAGATTAGTCAGTCACAAGAGTAAAAAAGCGTATGTTCTCTCTAATATGCGGATGCTAGGGAGAAGATGGGGCATAAGAGGGTCTCCAGATGAAAAAGGAGAAACCCTAGATAACCTCTCTTAAATCTTTGAGCGACTTGACTCAGCAAGGGCCAGGCATCCCTCCACATCCGCCCTCCGTGGGGGCGTGGGAGGAGAACAGACAAATGACTGCTGGTAGCTGCCTGTTATAGCCACAGGTATACTGGTGTCTTCATTGTGAGCAAAACTGTCCCATTTGCCCAGGGTTCTTGACAGGAAAGGAAACCATTCAGGGCAGCTTTTGCACACTGACGACCTCTTTATGCAAAGGGTTCCTAGAAATCTGGAGGGTTCCTAGACACCTGGAGGTTGGTACACAATATATTCCCGTGGTGGCCATTAATGTTTATTTCCAGACACTGGAATGGTTTTCTTGTATTCATTAAAGCTATGAGAATGAATGGGCTGGTTCCATTGTGAGGAATATGGTTGAGATAGGCTCTCTGCCCGACCTCCCTCCTGGCTTGCTTCTGAGTGCTGCCTTGCTGGGTGTGGCTGCCCAGTGACGGGCCAGGTCATCTTGGGACACCCCTCCAGATGGTCAGGCACCCCATTGCCCCATTCAGAGAAGCTGTCCTGGGCCTCAGTAGACAGTCTGCCTGTCACCTGCCTCAGCATCCCCAGAGAGCTGTGGAAAGGCAGATTCCTGGCCACTGATGCTTCCCATTGTACTCTCTGGGAGTGGCATCTCAGAACTTGATTATGAATAAGCTCCTTGGGGGGGGACAGAGGAACAGATTTGAGTTGGAGAAGGATTTAAGTATTTTTCTTTCACCGCATTTGGAGCTCACTAAATGCTTGTTGAGTGAATAGATGCTAACTAATTCCTGCTAAGGTAGTAGTCAGTCCCTCTTCCAAAAGGGCTGTTTTTTTGTTTTTGTTTTTTTAAGGAATTAATTCTTGAAGATTCCAAAACTAAATGGCAGACCCTCACGTTCACAGGGAACACCATCAGATCACCATACAGGCCCTCTCCTTGCAGATGCGTAATCCCGTGGAAAGACACTGTGTTGTTGGCATTAACCATTTTCTCATTCCCACCAAGGTGCCTGACAGGTACTTAATATACATTATCTCAATATTCAGATACATGTGTCAAATACCATCCCCAACCTCCAGACAGGGAAACTGGGGCTCAGAGAAATTAAAGAATTACCCTCCTCATATTGCTACAAAGTGCCAAGGTCCAGGTTAAATCCAGTCATTCAAGTCCCAAAGGGCGCACAGTCCTGCCACACATACCAAGATCTATTTCATAAATTCAAAATGACATCAGAAATTTCCAGACTATCAGGAAAAAGAACTCCAGGCTTATCAAGTTCAACCTTCCCATTTGAGAGGTAAGAAGCAACACTGAACTTGAGGCTCCCAAGAGACTTGAATTAGTCAACATTTAAAACCCTTGAGATTTTCCTTTAAAACCCAGCATTTTCCTCCTGTAAAATCATGTGTCATAGTTCTGGGCCTCGTTTCTGAGTCTGGTAACAGTTAATTGTGAGGATTTTAGAACCCACAGACTTGCTTTGAGTCTTGGCTCTAGGCCTTACTAGCTCTATAACCTTGGATAAGTCCCTTAGCTTCTCTGAGACTCTTTTCCTCGGCCGTAGTTGTAGATAATAGCCACATAGGATGAGAAGATACATGCTCAGTGCCAAGCACAGGTGCTTAATAAATATTAGTTAATAATGATTAGAGAGCGGGCTTTGACCATGGCCACACACCTAGTCAATGACAGAGCCAAGACTCACACCAGACCCCAGACTCCAGCCCGAAAACTGCTTCTACTGTGTCACCCCATTATGCACCTCTGTGTCTCCCTCCATTCCCAGGAAGTAATCTTGCATCCCCAGGGTCATCTTGGGGGCAATGAAAACATCTGAATTTTCTAAATATCTTAGACTGTGCCTCTGGAGGCAAAGTGATTATGGTGTAAAGGACCCTGAGAACCCTGAATCAAGATATAGATTAATGCCCTCTACCTTGGACAAGACTGCAAAGATAATGACAGACTTGTCAACCATCCCTCAAGCCATCATCTTTCTGTTTGCACTTGTCATTATAACAAACCCTTCATTTCAATATCTTTAACATGCCTCAATCTCTAAATACCAACTCAGTCTTAAATACCTCCTCAGTCATCATGACATTTATTAATTAATTTATTTATTTATTTATTTATTTGGGATGGTGATGGTGATGGTGGTACTGGGATTGAAATCGGGGCATTCTACCTACAAGATATATCCCAGCCCTTCTTATGTCTTTGTTTTGAAACAGGGTCTGGCCAGGTTGCTGAGGCTATCTTCAAACCTGAGATCTACCCTTTAAGATTACTTTTTGATAACTTCTAGGGGGCTATTTGGATACATCAGTAAATATTACTCAAAGTAGAATGGGTTATTAACAGGGCAAGTTCATAGTTTTTTACATCCTGTGTATGCTGATTTTGGTAATTCCAGGGGATCCATCTTTCCATGTACGACTGCCCTGACCTATTCTAGAGCTTGCCTTAATGGTTTCTTGTAATTCATAGGCTGCTATGGTTCATGCATGTCCCCCAGTATCCATGTGTTGTAAACTTAATCCTCAAAGTCATACACTAATGATATTTCACGGCAGGAACTTTGGGAGGTGATTGGGTCATTATGAGTGGATTAAAGTATTCACAGTTTAATGGATTAACGGATTATAAAAGGTGTGTCTTTGGTATAAAAGTAAGTTTTCTCTTGCATGCTTGACTGTTTCACTGTGTAATGCTCCCCACCATGTTATGATGCAGCAAGAAGGCCCTCACCAGATATCAGCACCATGCTTTTGGATTTTACAGCCTCCAGAATGAAGAGCTAATTAAACCTTCATTCTTTATAAATTATCCAGTTTGGGGTCTTTTGTTACAACAGAAAGTAAACCAAGATAGATTCCCATCTAGTCTTTTGGAATTTACCTGAACTCCCAACCTATGAAGAGAAAAAAAAAGCTATTTGCATTTGTTTTTCTTGACAGCTCTATGATTTCTTACCTGTCAAATTGTTTAAAGCAGGTATTCACTCAGTTCTGAAATATTTTAAAATATTCTTCAAAAAGCAGGCATGTCTTCCATTATATAGAACTGCCCTGTCTACCAGCCACATGTGGTTATTAAGCACTTGAAATGTGACTAGGCTAAATTAAGATGTACTATATGTGTAAAATATAAATGTTAAAGACTTGATATAAGTATAAGAATGTAAAATATATCAATTTTTAAAATATACTTTACACTTTTTACTTTATACTTTATCATTTTTTGATATATTGGATTAAATAATATATATTTAAATGAATTCTACCTATTTCTTTTTACTCTTTTTTCCCTTTACATATCCATCACCATCCATGGGGTATATTAGATCCCCAGAATTTGTTTATATTATCACCTTTGACCAGTATCTGCCCATTTCTCCCACCCCCAGGCACATAACCATTATTCTACTTTCTGCTTCTACAAGTTATATTTATTTTGAATACATATACGAGGTCATGCAGTTTTGTCATTCTGAGTCTGACTTTTTCTTTTTACTATATTTTATTTTATTCTATTTTCATTGGACAGTTCTGGTAAAGAAGGAAAATTGAGGAATAAGAATATTTTCTTTTTTTTTTTTTTTTTTTGGTACTAGAGATGGAATCCAGGGGCATTCTACCTCCAAGCTACATCCTCAGCCCTAATTTTTATTCTTTATTTTGAAACAGGGTCTCACTAAGTAGCTGAAGCTGGCCGTGAACCCGGATCCTCCTGTCTCAGCCTCCCAAGTACTGGGATTACAAGCGTGTACCACCACGCCTGGCTCATAAGAATATTTTCAAGCAACTTGTTCTAAATTCCATGGAGAGTTAGAACTAAAATCAATTTCTGATAGCCTGGGTGAGACTCACCCATGGGAGGATATAGCCAGATGAAATAAAAATGGCACCATTGGCCATGATTCAGTGAAAATATCTCTTCAAAACTGAGATCTTCTTTTGTTATTTTATATGTCCTAAGAAGGAACCATGCAAAGATGAAACCAGACCACAAGAGAAACAGAAAGCCAGAATCCTATATGAATCTTGAAGTGCAATCTAACTGACCTAAGAATTTTCCATCCCTGATGTCTAGAGCAGTCTCGAGTATTTGTTACCCCCACTACCACATCAGAACATATATGACTAAGAAAAATAATGAAACTCATATGACAAACATTTTCACTCTGATATCTCTTCTTCATCAGCAGCAGTTAGGTGGTGGTTGACAGTAACTCAACAAATCCCCAAATGATGTCATCTAAGGTAGTGAAAAGATCATTATCTTGCACAGGGAATCACATGGGTATATGTATTGTATCTGGATGAAAATATGAGGAAAAGGCAGGGCACCCCAACTGGTTTTGTCTCTGCCTTGAGGAGGGAAGGCCCATGCATAAACACAACAACAGCATCCAGTGTGGCAAGCATCATGAGTTTGAGGACCATGGCCCCACAACAAAGAAGCCAGCCTTCTTTTAGTCAGATCTTGCCGGCACCCTAAACCCTCACCCTAATCACAGCCATTCGGTAAAGACCCCTGGCTCACTCTCTTGCTGTCTAAAATCTTTAGCAAGACTAACAGGAACTTCCAAGCCAGAAAACACAAAAAGGTCTGAGAACAGCCAAAAGATCCCTCAGTTAAGTTCAAAGGAAATTCAGATTCTTTCCAGAGTTTGTTTATTCTTATTTGACATGTGATTATAGCAAAGTACCTTACTAGTTTCAGTAGAAGGGTGAGGCTTAGGAAATGCTTCAGACTGACCTCCAAAAAAGATGTCAAATCAGTAAGAAAGGGGAAGAGGTGGAAGATGCTGGGCACGATGGTGCACACCTGTAATTCCAGCAACTCAGGAGGCTGAGGCAGGAGGATTGCAAGTTCAAGGTTGGCCTGGGAAACTTAGCAAGACCTTTTCTAAAAATAAAAAAATAAAGTACATCTGGGGATGTAGTTAGTGGTAGAATGCCTCTGGGTTTAATCTCTAATACCAAAGGGGAGAAAAAAGGGAAATGATAAAAAAAATAGATTCATGAATTCAAAGGCACAGCAGCTGGCTGGTATACCTCTAGATGTTTCAAAATAGTAGCTATGATAATAATTCATCATGTTTAAAAATTGATATTCACATTAATGACCCAAAGCATTCATGAATATTGTATTTTACTTCCTGCTGTTCGATTTAAAAGGAATGTTTTTTTTCTTGTTGTTTTGGTTTTTTTTTTTTTTTTTTTGGTACTGAGGGTTGAACCCAGGGCATTCTACCTCTTAACTACATCCCCAGCCCTTTTTTATTTTGAAACACAGCCTCCCTAAATTGCTGAGGGTCTTGCTAAGTTGCTCAGTCTGGCCTCATGCTGTCACATCACCCATCCATTTTGATTAATTTTTCTTTTCTTGTTGGGGGTAGGGGAGTACTAGGGATAGAATTCAGTGGTGCTCTATCTCTAAGCTATATCCCCAACCTTATTTTATTTTTTATTTTGAAACAGGGTCTTGCTAAGTTGCTGAGGCTGGCCTTGAACCTGTGATCTTTCTGTCTTAGCCTCTCAAGTACTGGGATTACAAACATGCACCACCATATCCAGTTTAGTTAATTTTTCTTAAATGCTTGCAGGGGTGAATGTCAGTTACCTTTCATTCCCCCAACAAAGACTTTTTTGAAAGAGGATTTTTTGAACTCTTTTTGAAAGAGGCTTTGTTAGAAAAAAGATGCTTGTGGTGGTCACAGAACAGATGCCTGAGCAATCCTGGACACAGTCAGTTGTCCCACCCTTAAAAAAGAGCGCAGGAAGCCCCTTGGACCCCCGCACGCCATTTGTTCCCTGGCCTGTGGGCCAGGGTCTGGGCCGAGGCTCAGCCAGGGCAGCAGTGGGATCTGGCT
Organism: Graphiurus murinus; assembly: GCA_004027655.1. Classification (NCBI taxonomy): domain Eukaryota; kingdom Metazoa; phylum Chordata; class Mammalia; order Rodentia; family Gliridae; genus Graphiurus; species Graphiurus murinus. Next base: position 4,491 of record PVLC010013562.1, on the reverse strand, counting down.
TGGCTTCCTGAATCTGCACACCCTCTCCATGGAGCAGATGGGCCACCCCTCAGGGAAAGGAAGCTCTTCTGAGATCCTCCTGTCTTCATTCTTCCCAAATGGGCTTTGCTATAAAAAGCAAATTAAACAGCCATTGTTCTTCTCCTCCACGAAGCTGGCATCCTAACATCCTGCCTAATACCAGAGGCTCCCGGATGTTTGCTGGCGACGCCTGCCACCGCTCACAGCACTGAGAAAAAACACGCCTTCCACTTGGAAACAGAATATTTCCGATGTTCCCGTCCTTTCTTTTTAGTTCTCCCCCCCCCCCCATCCCGTGATATATAATGCACAGCAGAAAAGGGCTTTCTTGTTCACAGAGCATTCTTCTCTAAGGAGCCTAGGGAAGTACTCCCACAGGCTTTACAAATAGGCTCAGGCTTTCTAAGAGGAGATCCTGAAGGCCTGGCCCTTAAATCGTCCCTTCTGCAAGATATTTCTCAGTGAAAGACTTACTGCATGGTGTTCATGAGTCCTTCTGAAATATAAACTAGTCACTCCACCCTCCAGCTAAAGCAGAAATTATACAGTACTTTCTCAGAAGATGCATAGCTGAGAGTAAAATAATGGAGGAGGAGAGAGTCCCTACAAGGTGAGGCCTGGAAGGGGAAGATAGGAAAAAAACACATCTCTCTTCATGGAGCGTCTCATCCTGCAGAGAGAAAAAAAATCAAAGGAAAAATAAAAGAAGGAGGAGGAGGAGGAAGAAGAGGAGGAGGAGGAGGAGGAGAGAAGGGGAGGGAAACTGGAAGAGAAAGAAAGAGAGCATGACTCATACGTAATACCCCCCCCCTTACTATATACTCCAGGATCTGGACTCACTTTAAGTAGTCTTCACTGAAATCTAACATTTATCAACAAGTCACTGAAAACTAAGATATTCTGAGAGGCCCACAGGCTATTCCTCCCAGGAGAGTGTCTAAGGAGCTTCCCTAGGCACCATCCAAAGGCTGAAGTCCCGTCACCAGCCAGAGCCATTCTATTGGGTACACTGAGGTCTTTCTTTTCTCACATATAGTCCTACAAACACAGTTAGCCACAGATCTCACTCACTAATGTAATTAATAACTCTCCAGAAGTGGTGTAAACATGCCATGCATTACAATTCTGTAACCCTGAGGCTGAGATCCACCATTTCAAGAAACCCTAGGGCAGCTCCAGGTACAAGATGCTAAAGAAGGACAGTTCTGTGAAATGGAATCCCAGGAGGAAAAATCTGAGTGACAGCAGGCTTTTAGCCAGAGAGTTTCAAGATTATTTCCCTGCCCATCTTTTAGAGAGAAGGCTGGAATCGATATTTTAAACCCTTGTTTCTGAAAGCCAGTGTACCACTAGGACATTTCGTGCTTCCAAGTTCTGTAAACCATTACTAAACTTGGGGGTCTTTGAGGTTTCCACCCTCAGCTCTCACATTAAGGTTTTCAAATTGAAACCTTGCTACGTGTTTCCTGAGCGGCTTCTTCTCACATGGTCAAGTGGAGTTTTTTCTCAGAAAGAGAGAGACATTTCTGGTAAACAAAGGGCCAAAACAGGAAGTGGGCCCATGACAGTGTGCTGGAGGGTGAGGAAGGTTCCTCTGGGAGGAGCTCAGGCTCCTCCAGCCAGAGCTCCTTGCTGGCCGGGTCTTCTCCCCAACTGTGAGGGTACTAGCATGAAAGCACCACCCATGACCTCTGTGAACAAGCCGGTGCTAATTTTTAGGCCCATACCCCGCCTGATGATGCAGTATTAACTGAGCTATCATTGTGAGGGATGCAAATTGTATGTACTAACCTCTTATGGCTGCCACAAATTGCCACACACTTAGCAGTTTAACAATACAATCTATGTATTATCTTGCAATTCTGACTTTAGTAAGTCAGAAGTCTGCAATGGGTCTCACTGGACTGTTCCTTCTAGAGGTCCTAAAGCAGAATCATTTTCTCTGCTTTTTGCAACTTCTAGAAGCACCCACATACCTTGTTGTGGTACCTTGCTCCATCTTGAAAGCCAGCACAATGAATCACTCTGACCTACCCTTCTGCCTCCCTCTTCCACTTTTAAGGATCCTTATGTTGACACAGGGCCCACCCAAATAACCCAGGATAATTTTTCTCTCTCTCTCCTCCCCTTTTTTTTCAGTACCCGGGATTGATTAAACCCAGGCCCTTATGCATGCTAGGCCAGCACTCAACTACTGAGTTACATCCCCAGTCTGTAATCTCTCTATTTTAAAGTTAGCTAATTAGCAATTTAAATTCCACTTGCAACCTCAGTTCCCTTTTGCCAAGTTAACAGAACACCCACAAATTCTGGAGATTAGGACACAAATATCTTGGAGGAGGGTGGGTATCATTTGTCTGTCCTCCACAGAAGCAAACCAAAATGAAAAGGATATAAGATGGAGAAGCATGCCCTCTAGATGAACACACACAAAAACAGCTGGAAACTGAGAAGTGCTAGTCCCAAAGCCAAGAACCCAGGGCCAGGGTGTTCCCACCGTGTCAGGCTAGGATGAAGTAGCCCAACAGATAACTCAAGAGTCATGTGGCGGCCTGTATCCAGTGTTACTACATTTCTGTGGTCAGTCTGGTGCAAGAGTTATATATGTATATATATAATCTTATGAAGATTATGAACAGTATATATACTTTTTATATATACTTTATATACACTATATATACACTATTTTTTTATACTGGGGATTGAACCCAGGGATATTCTACCTTCAAACTATATTCCTTTTTATTTTGAAGCAAGGTCTTGATAAGTTGCTGATGCTGGCCTTAAACCTGCGGTTCTACTGTTTCAGCCTCCCAAGTACTGGGATTACAGGCATGCACCAACACACCCAGCTGAATTGCTGAGCATATTGCAAGACACAGGCCAGCATGAAGCAAGCTGTCCACTGTCTTACCATTTCACTTTAAAGCAAGCCTCCTTAAAAAGCAGCCATGGTTTTCACACTATTTACTTGATTCCCACCCCCATACCCTTCAACTCTGATTCACTGTTGAAAAGAGCTGTTTACAGTCCCAAGAACTCAGGATGCAAAGTTCTCAGATGTCCCAGGAAACACATAATTCTTTTTTTCTTAAGAGCAAAAAAAGAAAAGAAAAACAAAACCATACACAGCAAGCTGTATTCCCATTAGCCTATGTGTTTCACTGATTTGAAAATCTGGCAGATTCTGGTACCTGTTAGGGTCATAGTATATAGGGGAAGTCCCTAAAAAAGGACTTGAAGGACATCAGTGCATCTCTGCACACTGACTGAGACCCACGGGCCTCTGAAGTGCCCAGTCAAATCCTCATGGCAACCTTTTAAAAATTTTTTTTTTTTTGGTACTGGGGATTGAAACCATGGGCATTCTACCTCCAAGCTACACCCCCAGGACTTTGAAAGTAATTCTCACTAAGTTGCTGAGGGTCTTACTAAATTACTGAGTCTGGCCTCAAACCTGTGAATCTCCTGTTTCAGCTTCCCAAGTACTGGGATTACAGATTTGCACTACCACATCTGGCTTTCTCTTGGCAACTTTTGTAGATAAAGTATTCTGCCAGCCCTATTAGGCAGGAGAGGGCAATGGGAGTTCCAACAGAGCTGAGGTGGAGCCTCCTACCCCTAAGTTAGAGTATTTTTATTGGATCTGACCATCACCAATGTAATCAGTTCTGATGGCTCCACTACTCCTATAGCATTAATTGTAGAGAAAAAGGACTGCCCCCAGGCATGATGGCACCCACTATAATCCCAGTACTTTGAAGACTGAGACAAGATGATCACAGGTTCAAGGTCAGCCTCAGCAACTTAGCAAGACCCTGTTTCAAAATTTAAAAATAAGCCAGGTGTGATGGCATGGGCCTATAATACAAGTGTACTTATGAGACTGAGACAGGAGGACTGAAGGTTTGAGATAGCCTCAGAAACTTAATGAGACCCTGTTTGGCTCAGAGGTAGAACGTCCCTGTGTTCAATCCACAGTACCAAAATAAATAAATAAATAAATAAATAAATAAATAAATAAATATTTTAAAAGGGCTGAGTATGTAGTTCAGAGGTAGAATGCCCCTTGGTTCAATCCCCAGTACAAAAAAAAAAAAAAGGAAAATGGATTGCCTGGCTCTGTGTCTGTGTGTTTGTATATGTCTAAGTATATGTTTTGTATGAGTAAATGTCTCTTTCTGTCCCTTCTCTGAATTTTCTCAATTCTGAATTTCATTATCTTTAGTTTTTCTTTGAAATATTATTTCCCCTTCTCCTCCTCCTCCTTCTCCTCCTCCTCCTCCTCCTCCTCCTCCTCCTCCTCCTCCTCTTCTTCTTCTTCTTCTTCCTCTCTCTCTCTGTCTCTCTCTCTCTCTGTCTCTCTCTCTCTGTGTCTCTCTCTCTCTCTCTGTCTCTCTCTCTCTGTCTCTCTCTCTCTTCCTCCTACATTTTTCACTGACCAAAATCTGAATTGCACTCCAAGCTCCA